>JBBMOI010000019.1:4057500-4105000 GCA_038088405.1 Porites divaricata | reverse complement strand
CAGCTTCTTTACTCGAATTTCCCGGCGGCACGAGTCGCACTGTATCTCCCAGACCCTTGCCCCCCCCCCCCCCCCCCCCCCCGTTGTGAGCAAGGACATGTGTTTCCTTGTTAGCGAGAAGCTGCTGTCCCGAGCTAGACAACTGACGTGAGAAGCTGGGGAATGATGGGTAGTTGTGCTCTTGCCCGTCTGCTCATCAACCGCTGAACTGGACTGGTTCCCAGTCCCTGACTAGGCGTTTTTCTGTTCTCTAGGACAGCGAGATATGGATCTGTTCTGGCCTTTCATGACTTCCTCATAACATTTTTAGCTGAGTTAACAGCCGCTTCTACCTTTCCATTGCCTTGGGGGTACGTTGGAGAACTCATTGCATGCACAAAGATCCACTGGTGGCTGAATTCCTTAAATTCAGTTGGGGTGAACTGAGAACCGTTGTCTGATACGCACGTCTCCGGGATTTCATGCCTTGTAAACTGCGACTTTAACCTTCCGAACCACTGACCCCGAAGTAGTGTTGTCAAGGGGATTGATTTCCCAGAACGAAGAATAGTAATCAACACAAATGAGATAGTTCTGACCCTTGTAAGTGAACAACTCAGCTCCAAATTTCGCCCATGGCCAGTCGGGCTCTTCGTGAGTGATGAGTGTCTCCTTAGGCTGCTTCCGGTCAAACGCCCTGCTGACGTCACACATTTCGATAAACTGCTTGATTTCACCACTTCTACCAAGAAGTGGTACACCAACCCCTGTAATTATTCAAATGTACGTCTCTTTAGTTCATACACGATAGCGAGGCTACTCGCAAACAATGCCCATTGATAAACAGAGTCAAATGATTTTGAGAAATCTAAAAATATCACATCAGTGGGTCTTGATTTACTTCTTGATGCGGCCCAGTCGTCAAAGCAACACAGCAGGTGAGATAGAGTTTTTTTTTCCTTCAAGGAAACCAAATTGGTTTAGTTTGAAGACGTTTAGGGATTACCAGAAGTTAACCACACGATCTTTTGCGTTTGATTTACAGCGTTAAGCTTGAGGATAGCTAGCAGGGTTTTATAAAATTTCTTTAAAAAAATTTGATCTTTGCTGTTTTATAGGATTGTTGAGTGCCTCAGATTTTGTATTGAAAAGGATTGTTTGTTCGTCCTTCGGAGTCGAAGATGACCAAGACATCCTCAGCTGTTCCTGGAGTTGGTTTGGTGTGTCCGGAGGTGGCTGATGTGGCCAATCCGGGAATGGAACCCTCTCCCACAAGTAGGACACATGTGAATTGGGGTGGTTTGCTGGTTGCTTGCAGCTCTGGCCTTGCGCGTCTCGCGTTTCTTTGCTGAGACGTCAGTTCTGTTGTCTTCGGCCACATGGGCTCCGCTATGAATGAGGTTGCGCCAGGATGGACGGTCGGCAGCAAGGTTCTCCCAGGTGAGTGACATGACATGCCCATCTGATTTGGGCCTTGCGATTGAAGATAATGATGCTGGGCATGTTAGCTTTCTGCAGAACTTAAGAGTTGGATATTTTGTCCTGCCAGCATATGTTGAGGAGTGTCCTGAGGCATCGGAGGTGTAAGTGGTCAGTTGCTTTTCGTGACGTCTGTAGGCAGTCCAAGTCTCGCAGCCATACATGAAGGTGGCGAGGACTACTGCTCTGTAAACTTTGAGTTTAATGGCAAGGTGAATTCCTCTCCTGTCCCAAGCTGTCTTCCTGAGCCGCCAAAACGCACTGCTGGCTTTGGAGTTTCCGTTGTTGATCTCGACATCTATGTTAGTAGAGCGTGGGAGGGTGCTGCCGAGGTTGGTGACATTTACAACAGCCTGGAGTTTCTGACCTTTGACTGTGATGATGGGGTCGTGGTATGGGTTGCTTGGAGCTAGCTGAAAAATCACTTCAGACTTTTTGATGCTGATTGTGAGACCGAAGCTAGCTGTGGAGAGCCTTTCCATTTCCAACTGCATCTCTTGTTCACTTCTTGCATTGAGGGCTTAGTCGTCCGCAAAGATAAAGTCCCTGATTACAGTCTCCTTCAACTTTGTGATGGTCTGCAGACGTCTCAAGTTGAGAAGCTTCCCGTCTGACCTGTGTCTGATGCTGATACTAGCGACGCAATCTTTGTATGCATCTGTCAGCATAGCAGAGAACATCAAGCTTTACAGGGACGGGGCAAGGAGACAGCCTTGCTTTACGCCGTTGGAGACTGGGAAGGATTTTGACGAATCATCATATTATTATAATTATACAAAAGCAATTATTGTTATTATTACAAGTGGTACCGATAAAAGTAAATTAGAATCATTTTACACTATGTACATGTAAAGCTTCAAGTTTAAACCTTAAAATAAATTGATCAAAAAGGGTTAGTTTTTTGTTTTTCTTCGATCGGTGCCGCAAATTTATACGACGACTGAGTCACGGTTCGAGATTGTCCGTTATAGTGAGAAGTGATGCCATTTGCTTTTATTGAAATGAGTGGGTGAAAATTGATTTCTCTTTTTGATATACAAATCATGGTCATGTCCAGTGACATAACAAATCATGTCAAAGAGAAAGTAAAATCAACTATTTCAGCTAATTCTTAGTCGCAGCGCAAACCGATAAATAAAATGAATTTACAACGAGAGATACGAATTGCTCTTACTGAAAACAAAACAGCAACTTAATAACAGCCTAAAAACCACTAAGCTGAAACTTATGTCATGTTAAGCCCCTTTAAAACGTGGAATTTGTTATTAGTGCCGAGCACCTATTTTAGTCGATGAAAATAATTAAATATGGCAGTTGATTCAGACGTCGGATATGATGGTGCCGAATTTAACTCTGTTTGTTGTAAATATTCCCAGCCTCTCTAGAAAAAAATTGCTATCCAATATGGATAAGGGTTTCTATAATTAATGCATTATATTCGGCACATGTGAAATGCGACTTCTAAATCAAATGTTGAACCTAAGTCGAATTTTCAACTGTTCCATTGCAGATTCAGCAAATTCTTATTTAATTTGAAACTGTCGAATTTAGTTGATTCCGACGTCGCATCTCAAAGCAGTTACCTCTCGAATTAAATTAGGCACATGTGAAATTCCACGTTTGAATTAACAAATACCGGTAGATACGCTCTGGTACATATGGCATTTCACGATATTCCTGCTTTCAATTTACTAGATTATGTTACCATTAACACAACATTGTTTATCATTATTTCCATTGTTTTAGGTTAGGGTATGAAGAAAAACAATATGGCCACTAAATACATCCTTTTAGCTTTGAAAGTTCTCCTTTATCAACAAACAAACGGTCTCCTTTTCGATTTTAACTTCCAATACGTAACTTTTAAACTTTGGGCTCAGTTTTTGTTTGCTTCTGCTTTAAAAATGGAATAATAACTACTCAGAGACAATACAGTGTAAGGAATTGAATTGTTTTTGAAACAAAAGAGGTACTTTAAAAACGAAATAAAACACTCAAAACGCTTTCATCACGTGACTGATGATGTCATCTCCTTTTTTGGTCAAGGGAAAAATTGTCAGGTAGAGCAATACTTTCCTACAAATTTTCTCTGCCGTATGATAAAAGGTTAATTCTCCACGGCCCTCGGCCTAGTCCCCGTCTTTTCCGCTCATGTTCATTACTCCCTAAATTTTAAATGACGGACGTCAGCTCGTTATTTTTAAATGCCCTACACAACTAAAACCTCAAATATGCTATCTGTTTTTATAAGGCAAAAAAGCAAGGCTGATTTTACAGTCGGAATATATTATCTTTTGACCAATATTTCGGAAGGCACGGCCTTCCTTCTTCAGGGTCTTACAAATAATGAGACGTTACAATTTGAAAATAAGAAATAGCGTGCAATATGATACTATGATAGCAAGTGAACGTTGAAAACAAAAACCGTAGAAGTAGTGATTGAAAGAAATTAGAAATAGAAAAATAAGTGATAACAAAGAGAAGAAATAAATATAGTATTACATTTCATCTTTCTTATTAATACCTAAAGGTTCAAGAGTTTTACCTCTCTCGATAAGGTATGCCTCTCTAGCTTTTCGTACACTGTCTCTATTAGATTTGGTAAGCTCTAGTGGGATGAGGGTGATGTCGTTAGCAGAGTGATCATTGGTAAGAAAGTGTTCTGAGACTGTGGTGGGTTTAGAGATATTAGAGGGGTTATCAACTGGTCTGCGGTGTTCGTTGAAGCGGTCTTTAAGTCGTCGTTTGGTTTCACCTATGTATTGTTTGGAGCACTGGTTGCATTGTATCATGTAAATGACGTTTTTCGAGTTACAGTCAATGTGATTAGTGATAGGTCTGGTTTCGCCTGTAGCGTGGAATGTGTATGAAGTTTGTCCGTCAGATATGTATTTGCAAGTGAGACAGTTTTTTCCGCAAGGGTATGAGCCACGGGGCTGGTTGTGTTGTACAAGGTTGCGAAGTTGAGCCCTCACTAGAAAATCACTGAGGTTACTGCAGCGTCTATAGGCTACAATGGGTGCAGCTTTAAAGACGTTGTAGCAACGGGGGGATGAAATAAGGATGTGAAAGTGTTTGCGAATAATGGATGAGATGGAACGAAGGGCTGGGTTGTTAGGTGATAACAAAGGGAACACGTTCTGGTTTGTCCAGTGTGGAAGTGTCAGGGGGCGTGAGTGCTTCTGTCCGTGTGATATTGTTAACTCGTTGTATTTCCCGTTGAAGGAAATATCGGTTATAACCACGTTTGGGAAGATAGTCAATAAGTTCATTGGTGCGTAGTGTGAATGTCTCGTTGGTGGAACAAATGCGGCGGAGTCTAAGAGCTAGACTGAAAGGAATAGCACGTTTGGTGTGTATGGGATGACATGAAGAATGTAGTAAGTATTGGTGTTTGTCTGTAGGTTTGGTGTAAAGGTCAGTGACGATTTTGCCATTGCGAAGTGAGACGTTGACGTCGAGAAAGGGTATGGATGTGAAGGAATGGTCGCATGTGAATTTTATGGTGGGGTGAATGTCATTGAGAAAGGAAGTGAATGTGTTAAGGTCCTGTACTGATAGTGTCCATATCATGAAGATGTCGTCTATGTAACGCCACCATATGAAGGGTTGGAAAGGGGCGCGTGATAAGGCGTCCGTCTCGAATTTAGCGAGGAAAAGGTTGGCGTATGAAGGAGCCATCCTTGTCCCCATAGCGGTACCATGTGTCTGTGAGTAATGTTTGTCGTTGAAAGAGAAGTTGTTCAGAGTGAGAATCATGCGTATGAGGTCGCAAAGTGTTTCAGTACTGATGGGTGAAGCGTTGCGGTCGCGTGTATTGAGAAAATGACGACAGGCATCAATACCCTCGTTATGAGGAATGTTGGTGTAGAGGGATGACACGTATAGGGTGACAAGAAAGGCGTTTTCGGGTAGCTGCCCAAGATGCTCCAGTTTGTTAAGAAAGTGTGTAGTGTCTTTTATGAATGAATGTGTAGTATGTACTAAGGGTTTAAGGTGGTGGTCTACAAATTGTGAAATACGTTCAGAAGGGTGACTGTTCCTGGAAACAATGGGCCGGCCGGGGTTGCCCGTCTTATGTATTTTGGGTAAAATGTAGAAACGTCCGGGTTTAGGGTTAGGGTTTCTTGTCACCCTAGACGTGTCATCCCTCTACACCAACATTCCTCATAACGAGGGTATTGATGCCTGTCGTCAGTTTCTCAATACACGCGACCGCAACGCTTCACCCATCAGTACTGAAACACTTTGCGACCTCATACGCATGATTCTCACTATGAACAACTTCTCTTTCAACGACAAACATTACTTACAGACACATGGTACCGCTATGGGAACAAGGATGGCTCCTTCATACGCCAACCTTTTCCTCGCTAAATTCGAGACGGACGCCTTATCACGCGCCCCTTTCCAACCCTTCATATGGTGGCGTTACATAGACGACATCTTCATGATATGGACACTATCAGTACAGGACCTTAACACATTCACTTCCTTTCTCAATGACATTCACCCCACCATAAAATTCACATGCGACCATTCCTTCACATCCATACCCTTTCTCGACGTCAACGTCTCACTTCGCAATGGCAAAATCGTCACTGACCTTTACACCAAACCTACAGACAAACACCAATACTTACTACATTCTTCATGTCATCCCATACACACCAAACGTGCTATTCCTTTCAGTCTAGCTCTTAGACTCCGCCGCATTTGTTCCACCAACGAGACATTCACACTACGCACCAATGAACTTATTGACTATCTTCCCAAACGTGGTTATAACCGATATTTCCTTCAACGGGAAATACAACGAGTTAACAATATCACACGGACAGAAGCACTCACGCCCCCTGACACTTCCACACTGGACAAACCAGAACGTGTTCCCTTTGTTATCACCTAACAACCCAGCCCTTCGTTTCATCTCATCCATTATTCGCAAACACTTTCACATCCTTATTTCATCCCCCCGTTGCTACAACGTCTTTAAAGCTGCACCCATTGTAGCCTATAGACGCTGCAGTAACCTCAGTGATTTTCTAGTGAGGGCTCAACTTCGCAACCTTGTACAACACAACCAGCCCCGTGGCTCATACCCTTGCGGAAAAAACTGTCTCACTTGCAAATACATATCTGACGGACAAACTTCATACACATTCCACGCTACAGGCGAAACCAGACCTATCACTAATCACATTGACTGTAACTCGAAAAACGTCATTTACATGATACAATGCAACCAGTGCTCCAAACAATACATAGGTGAAACCAAACGACGACTTAAAGACCGCTTCAACGAACACCGCAGACCAGTTGATAACCCCTCTAATATCTCTAAACCCACCACAGTCTCAGAACACTTTCTTACCAATGATCACTCTGCTAACGACATCACCCTCATCCCACTAGAGCTTACCAAATCTAATAGAGACAGTGTACGAAAAGCTAGAGAGGCATACCTTATCGAGAGAGGTAAAACTCTTGAACCTTTAGGTATTAATAAGAAAGATGAAATGTAATACTATATTTATTTCTTCTCTTTGTTATCACTTATTTTTCTATTTCTAATTTCTTTCAATCACTACTTCTACGGTTTTTGTTTTCAACGTTCACTTGCTATCATAGTATCATATTGCACGCTATTTCTTATTTTCAAATTGTAACGTCTCATTATTTGTAAGACCCTGAAGAAGGAAGGCCGTGCCTTCCGAAATATTGGTCAAAAGATAATATATTCCGACTGTAAAATCAGCCTTGCTTTTTTGTCTTATATTTTCACTTATTGCTGGTTAGATCCTTTATTAGGATCCGGTTCTTCTTTTTTGTAAGCTGGTCCTTGCTTAAAAAATTGTATCTGTTTTTAACTCGTTTATGAAATCTTGTCACAACAACACGTGACTGATGACGTCATTACCTTAGATGTGACATGGGAATATATTTTATGGCAAATGCTATCTTGTTGGGATCTGTCAGTCTTCTAGGTATAAAATTGTCAAGGCTACAAAGCTTTTTAAAAAATGCCCCAAAGGATTCTGGGATATTTTTTTATGATAATTATAATTTACTTTTAT
This sequence comes from Porites divaricata, assembly GCA_038088405.1. Taxonomy (NCBI): domain Eukaryota; kingdom Metazoa; phylum Cnidaria; class Anthozoa; order Scleractinia; family Poritidae; genus Porites; species Porites divaricata. Next base: position 4,097,465 of record JBBMOI010000019.1, on the reverse strand, counting down.
AATTAGGTGGAAGAAACGTCGTTTATGCAAAACTGGGAGACTATGTACGTTTGCTCACGGTGAGGAAGAATTGAAATCATGGAAAGCTTTATGCGCAAACGAACAGCAGGCATCAAGCTTTAGAAGCCTGGAGGATTTGCCATTGCAATCTGCCGCTATTTCCTGCAACAGTGTAAGTGTTCTAATACGCTTAAATTTCACGTAGTACGATCAGCATTGCAGTATTCTGCTTGCAGAATTATATGTCTACCGCACCCTATGACGGCCCGAAATCGCGGACATTCTAGCGGCGGGACACGTTGTGCGTTCATTTTAGGACGACAAACAGATCCTGTAGATAGATGTGTAAAATGCTAAGTATGTGTAACAGCTAATAGGAACCGCTGATCACATAATGTTGTTCTGAATTGAAAATACTACTAACAATGATAATGAAAAGTTGAAGAAACGGGTTGCCGTTGAGGATGGTTACAGATTTTAAAGAAAAAGAAAGAAAGAAAAAAGAAAAAAACAGGGTATTGGGTTTTTTGGCGTGCTAATGGGAGCTAGTTTTTCTTGGACAATTGTTTATTGCAATCAAAGAAGTCGTATTCACCTTCAATCCTCGCGAGAAGATTTCGTTGTTCTCGAAAGACTGTTTACTGAGGAAGGATCGTGGCAGTCTTGCCTCGATGCACGTAAAAGTGAATAATGACGACCAAAAGTTGTTAACATTAGCGTGAGGCCCTAAATCGCGAAAAATGGCAGTCAAAACGAGATAACTTATCCTTTTGATTTAGGAGCAAGGAATTTTGTGGGTTTTTTTTTTATTTCTGTGATCTGGATACTTATAGATAATAGCCTTCGTAGCTCGCGCGCGGTTTTATCTTGGCAAGCGCTCATTTTTACCACTCAGTTGCTTTGCGTGCTTGTGAGTGGCTTCAAAATGTTGTTTTCTAAAATTAAATTTCTATTCTCGTACGTTTCTTACAAAATGTTTTGTCGCTTTTTGCTACAAATGTAGGAATACCGCGGGCTTAAATGTCCCCAATTTTGGTCAAAAAATCTTTAAACTTAACTATGTAAAAGTTTGTGCGCTTAAGAAAATTACTGTCATTTTAATAGTGATGATGAGTTTCTACCACGTTTGTGGAAACTATTTATGAAGCCCATTATCGATTTCTAGAAATGATCATACTAAAAACCAGATGAGAAACCCCACCATCTTTGTCACAAATAAGTTACATGAACGCCGCTATGTTTTGTTATTGTTTTCTTGGTTAACTAGATGGTTTACAGTCTCCCTGGTGTCGAAGTCTCAAGTGATAAACCTTCTACGGTAAAAATCTGCCATCGAGGTGACGTAAGAAGCCACGTCTACGAGTGGGTATTCACCGTCACATTTGAGGTAAGAGAAACAAATGATCAAGCGAAAGGGGAAATCAATAAAATTAGATGTTGTTTTTCAAGTTTTAAGCAGCCTTATTGCGAGTAAAAGCAATGAACTAGTATATAAAGGATAGCTACTTCACTCGAAGGTACCTTACAGAAGGGTCCCCAACAAATTGCAAATACTAAAACTAGTATAAAAGATAATTAGTATTTAAGAAAATCAGTGGAGAGCGCGCGCAATTTTTTGCCCGTTTGATTGGCTCTCGTAACTCTGACTAACCTTCGTTCTTTATTGTTTTGGGACGGGAGTAAAAATGGCGCCTCGTTTCGGTACAGCTTCAGATGACGAAATATTATCGATAGATGGACTCCAATTGTAGCAACAAATAGCAAGAAAGCGAGGAAATTTGTCTTGGTAGGTACAAAAAAGTGTAAACAAAACACTAACCGAGTGACGTCTTTTATTTACAAAAGCCAGTTGCCTTTTATTTCATAGTGCTAGATATGATGGCAAGAATTTCGGGCCTCGCACGGTAAATGAGAGTTGACTATTCGAAAATGTGAGGGCATTTCGCATTACAGAGAATTGTCTGAGAATAAAATCAAAAATAGAAAAACAGTTTTCAAAACATTCGTATGCTACGTTATCATTCTGATTCGATTAGTACTCTGTTCCTTTAAATGAAGTTGCTTTAATATTTTCCCCTTGGAACTTGTACCAATTAAGCGCACGTTTTTCCCAAAACGTTTGTTCAAACGTTAATGTGAATTTGCGCTCCACAATGTCGTACGATGTCTCTTTTAAGCGATCCAATTCGCGTCAGAATTCATCATCGTTATAGTAGATTATCAATCTCTTTCGGAAATTCGGAGAATTTTGGTTTCAGGTCGAAATGTGTTGAACATTCGTCGCTTTGAATCCACCACGGTATCAAGGGGTGAAAAAATATATTCTAAATTTCAGTAACTGAACTCACGACTAAAAACTACTGTAAATAATGAGTCTTTATTTCATCAAAATATAAAACTACATATCTCATGTTACAATAATACAGAAGATAAAAAAACTATGATAAAAATATCTACATAGTATATATATATTAAAAAAGTATGTCATTACAAACTTAAAAATCAACCTATTTACAAAGGTGTTCATAAAACGCTATGTATTAATTTTCGGGCGTACGCAGCCTTTTTTCCTAAGATTATGTACATAAGTCTTCTGGACAGGAATGATATCTTTCAGGGGGTGGGAATCCGTTGAAATCAATTTCTTTAAAATGTTTCGGTCTTGTTTATTTAAAAGGTTCTTGATAAAAACTGGAAATGAAATAAAAAGGCGTTTATGGCGTCGGTCTAAAAAGTTTTGTTTAACCGTAAGATCAGACTCCGATGCCCCGTAGACTGAAAGCACATAGCTAAAATTAGGTTAAAACAATAGATATAAAACAGTGATCTATCTCTGCCTGAGAGTAGTGTTCCTTTCTTAGTGTTCGTAGGACGTGTAAACACTTGTTTGCTTTGACAAGCTTGGTTCTTACATGCTCATTAAATTTCCCGTCACTCTGTAGAGTTTCTCCTAGTAAAACGAAGCTATTACATTGAGGAATATTGTTAACTGGAGAGTAGAGTACATTGTGATTTTCTTTCTAAGAACCAGCTCTTTACATTTACAAGGGTTGCAGACCATTTTATTGTCTTTACACCAGGTTAAGGGACCTACTAATCCTTCGATCTGTAATATTTCCGTCAAACGAAAGACATCCATATTTGCTGCAAGATATTTTGTTGGAAAGCTGATATAATTTTATTTATAAAAATCTGAACAGTATTTTAGATTAGCAGCCTTTAATTAATCGGAAACATTATTGTGGGTTATCCTTTCATCGGTATTGTGACGTATGGGTCCGTGCCACAAAAACTATGTACAGCTGTTTCAACCAGTATCAAGGAATGATCATATAAGCTGCACACAAAACATGTCCCATGTATATAACGACAATTAGCGTTTCGGTGTAATATCCTCTACAATTCATATTCCCTAGCCTTCGCGGGGACAGTTGATAAAAGATAGCAGAATAATTAAACCAGTAACAATAAAGGTGCGGAAAAACGGGAAACAAAAAACATGCAACTTGTTTTGCAACATTGCTGCAAAACGAGTTGCAAAGCGATGTTGCATGTTTTACCACCAACGTTCAAGTCTGTCAACAACCTAATCTGGTGCAAGACAGGTTTGATGAGGGTGATAAAACGCCCAACGTCGCTTTGCAACTCGTTTTGCAGCAGTGTTGCAAAACAAGTTGCATGTTTTTTGTTACCCGTTTTTCCGTACCATGACTTAAATCTAGATAAATCTTGAAGCCAGGCCAAGCGTAACCACAGGCATCCCCAACTCATTAGGCGAGCGTTTTATATTAAAAATTAATACGTCTGGAAATGTTGGGTAATGGAGCAATTTATAGGGTTCATACGGGAACAGCAAAGATCGAAAAACTCTTCTTATCTTAGCTTATTGTAAAGAATAGAAGTAGAATACACTTATTTGGGCTGTAGTTTGTGCCCTTGTGTATTTCTGAGGCGATTTGGGTTGGTTTGGCCATTCTGTCTTAACTTTCATTAACAGGACTAAAGGCTAAACACTTCGACGGCTTCGAGGTCCGGACTGCCCCGCGATCGAGCGAGATTTTTAATTTAGATAACAACTTAGTCTGCCTTACACGATGCGGATGAGCGAAGGGTTACATAGATTGAAAACCTAAATCACACATGTGATAAACACGAACATGGCGGCAACTAGCATGAGCCCCTAGCAAAATGGTAACAACCACTGACCATAAATGCTGATATTACTCCTTACCACGGCACCTCTGTAGTAACACTTGATATAAATGTTTTCAAGGCAATTTTATCCATTTAAAGATCTTTCAATCTGACTGAATACTGAGAAGTTCGTAGCCAAAAATTCACTGCTCACTACGCTTGCGGGAATACAGATTTCAAATTGATGCGGGTTGCAGCAAGGACTCTATTTAAACGGATTCAGTTTCCAAATAATCGATTCATTAATGGAATCTATGGAGGAAGCTTGACCTGAAGTGACAGCAAGATAATTGAATCATAGTAACTTCCCTCTTAATGATCAAGTCTAGCAAATAAATCAATAAATCAGATTTTTACCCTGCAGATGGCCTTATTAATTTGTAAAGTGACGTATTAACCCCCTCAAGGACCTGTCTAAATTATTCCACTCGTTTGCAGCAAATTTGCCCACAGCGTTCAAAGACCCATTTCTTGTCTTAGAAGAGCCTTACATACTTTATCCTTATACTGCTGGTTCTAACATCATAGTGGTCTTTATTAAAAACATGAAAGTGGCTCGATGTCCAGCACGTCTGCTTGCTTGCAATTTCCACTTAGGTCTTTTTTGGGTATCAGCGGTCTATGCATAAGGGGCTTGATCTACATCATACGTGCTACCAAGCCTGCGAATACGGCCTTTCCCCACCCCGCCCTGTGTGCTGCCTCGTCAACCTCTAGTTGTGCCATCAAAGCTAATCGTTACTCCTATTTCTCCCAAATGATGTCAGCATAATTTGTCAAATGTTGGTACGATGTAATAAATTATGAACATCAATCTAGCCTCTAGCTGTGAGCGTGATTTAATATGTCTCAGGTGATCCAATTTCTTATCTGTTTGAAGACCAGGGCCCAGTTGCTCGAAGGATGGTTAGCGTTAACCAGCGTTTAATACCTTGACAACGTATTGGTTTTGATACTGCTTAACCAATGGTTAAAGCTAACCATGCTTTGAGCAACTCAGCCCAGGAGTTACCTTGCATACAACCTGTGAGTAATTTTCATGAGTGTGTCCATTCCAGCCTCTTTTCACCTAGCCGTTTAATTATGTATCTGATAACCAAAAACGAATCTGCTAATATTCCGAAGCCTGATGGTCTAGATGACATACCACCTGAGGCAAACAAGCAAAGGTTTAGCAACTGTTATCTTCTTCCTGTTCTAGATAAGTGCGGTTGGTGTTCTGAGAAAAATTGACCTCCTTCATCGGTATCACAATTGCTATAGGCTGACCAAAGTCAAAAGTTTTTTAAACGGCAAGGAGATTTTTTCAAGAGCTACAACAGATCGATGGTCGTTTAGCCTTCCCAGCAGGTGGTTTGACATGAAAGGAGGCAAAATGAGAGTGGACATTTTCGTGTCCTTTGAAACAGAAAAGTTTGACCAGACGTTTACCCAGTGCCTTCGATTTGATTTTGGCGAGAGGCATTTCTTACAAGGTTTGAACGTAGATATAGCTCGTAAGGAAGCCTTGGACACAATAACAGCAACGCGAGAAAAACTCCAACTCGATCCCTGTGTTTGGACGGAGGAACTGGTGAACGTTTTAGTGTCATCAAAAGATGCCACTTACAATGTTGAGGATAAAAAGTTGCAGGAAAGGTACAGATTGCCTTCAAGGGTAGAGAATGTAGTTTCAGCCCAAGTGATGGAGGTGAACCTAACCTCAGAGAACTACAAAAGAGGGATGCACCAACTCTTATTTACTGAAGAACTTTTCATGAAGAAAGAGATTTCAAGGTAACTCAGAATTTTCCTTTATACGTTGTCGTTTTCCTTTTTTGGGCTTTGTCCACACGACGTTTCTTGACTCTTGTAAATCTAAAAGACTGTGTTCAGGTGCCCTCTTTTGTGGAACGCCAATTTGCCGCTGAATGTCAAATGACTTTGAAGTTTAGTGATTAGGGTTAGAAAACAGTGTGAACCAAGTTCCAGTTCACAGTGGTCATTACAAAGCCGGCGTACTGGATTAAAACTTAATAACGTCGATGATATAATTTCAGTTCTTAAAACATTCTTAATTTCTTCCTGACGTCTGATGCATTCATGGCTTCAACCAAAGGGAAAACAAGTTTTACTCTTGGTTCGCAACCACGTGACAAGGTGGGCATTTTGGTTGACAAAACGATGCAAGTTTTTTTTTTGCAGAATTTGCACTAAAAAAGAGTGAGTTTTTCCAAGTAGAGGGAACCGCTTTTTTACTTGTCAACCAACAGTCTGCCGTGACGTCAACTGATACCAGCAATACCAGTTGTCATGCATCATTCAATCAAAATGAGTTGAAATCCAAAGCATCCTCCTATAACTACTTGGGTTATTTCACATATGATCTCGTTATTTGAAGGTACACTTCATGTTGATAAAATGCACGTATGATTCAAAATCGCGAACATTAGACCGATTTCACACCGAAACGGGTGGTCGTTTCGTGTTTACATGATACCGTTGCGAGATTTCGTACTGGAGTGAAATTCTCGCCCCGGTGCGACAACCGGAGTGAACTCACGCCGGGGCGACTCGCGCCGGCATGACTTTTTGTGGTGGTATCATGTAAACAAATGTAGAGCCATGAGAGGGAACCGGAGTGAACTCGTCGCGGCGCGAAAGTCGCCCCGGTGTCATGTAAACACCCCCTAAGAAACGTAAGAAAAGAGTTCAAATCCCACAGGATTGGTTTGGAACACCAACATGGCCGCCGTTTTATTACCCCCGCAGGGATTTCGCCCAGAAGCGAAATCCCGAGGAGGCACCCTAGTAACTCACGCGTATATTAACGACAGTACTTACCGTTCAAATATACAGTCAGTAGAGAATGTTTTGATCAAAGCTGTGTAAATCGAACCGAAACTGAGCATGGAACCTTGCGTTTATTTCCTGTATTTATCTCACCTTTTGTATGGAATATGTGTGAACATCTTCATTATGAATCGGTATATTTCAGGTTGCTACACAAGGAGCAAGGATACTATATACGGAGCGGGGGCAGCTGTAGTATCAACTATTACTAGTTGTTTTGGAACATCAATATGGTCCCGGTGACGTCATGTGAAAACGCTCCATAGGTTTAGATTAGCAAAACAAAAACTATGCACGTGCATCACGCTTTTCTTAGTCGTCACTGCACTACTGCATCGTGAAAATGTCTAATTTCACTAATTGTGGAGGACGTGAACACAAGTCAACGCTTTCTTTTTTTTTTTTTTTTTCCCGAACTTCGATACAATCTTTTAGTATTTACCTCCAAAAAAAGACTGCCAACATTTGGCGAGTTGAATCGAGATAGAATGAAGTTTGAAGCAGCGCCAATTCACCTTTTAAGTGACGTTTTCGTAACCGTCGCCGTCGCGGCCGTCGTCGTTGATTAAGCTCTTTATTGACCACTCCAGAAAATACCATAACATACCATAATACTCTTTCTTTGTCACCCCAATATTTTGCATAAGCATTGTCTTCAGTTTCTCTTGGGAGTTAAAAAGGTCCCAAGAGAAACTGAAAACAATGCTTATGCAAACTTTTGGGGTGACAAAGAAAGAGTATTATGGTATGTTATGGTATTTTCTGGAGTGGTCAATTGTTGATGATGATGTAAGTGACGTTCCCTTTTCTCGTCGCGCTGTGCCCTCTTACTCAGTGAACGCCTGGAACAGGCTAAAACGCACAGCATTGCTTTCCACTTTATACTGAAAACGTTACCTACATTTCATAAGGCCTTTTCGCTCTTAAAGCTAGGGCACAACTTTTAAAACAAGGTTAAAACAAGGGAAAAGCGATCGCAGGTGTTTAATCTTATTAATTTATTTAATTCCCTGAATTAACCGTACTTTTATGAATTAAGTAAGAACGCAATGGCGGTGTTTTGCTTTCCTTTAGCGAGTCGCGCTGGTTAGAACATTCTTGGGTAACCCTGTGAATCCTCTCTCCTGTGTAATCAGCAGTCTTTCTTGTTTCGACGTAAACAAAGATAAATGACAAAGTCGACAAACTCAAAAATCGTCAGAATACTGGAACCGAGGAACAGACCCATGTTACGTCCAATCTCACCTAAAGCACAGAACATACATAAGTACATTACAATAAGGCCTCTCCCACATTGTCATACGTATCGTATACGAATCACTTTCGCCCGTCCACAAGAAACTGATAAAACAAAGGACTATAGCATCCCTTACTGGGCATGCGCTGTGATATGCATGACATCATCGTATTCGAAAATCTCCCTTTTTGTCCGTCCACACAAAGGATTCGCTCTCTTCCTTCATTCTCTCTTGATAAATGTTTCGCAATTATAGAAATGAGGGGGAGTAGGATGTGAATGGAGAATTACACGTGTAGATCAAGGATGCAAACACAGATGTTTTCTTGCAGATACTCCTCAAAAAGCGCCCATCGAGCAATACGTTTTTGCGTATTCTTGCTTTTCTTCCGTTCAGTTTTAGTAAAAAATTCAGCTATTTTGTCTTCGTATAGCTGTGAACTTCATTCTTTTTGTTCATTCGAGAATAATAAAGTAGGCCACCGCGCCTAGAAACAAAGTTGATCGATGGTCTATTGCCCGCACAGTCTCGTTTCCAATCAAATATACCATAGATCAACTTCGTTCCCAATCAAATATACTATCAAATAGATGGTATATTGCCCGCATCTTCTTCTTCTTCTTCTTCTTCTTCTTCTTGTCAGCTTCGGTTAGTTATGGAGAATTAGTCGAGGGATTGGAGCCACTCATTATTATATACTAAGTCAGGGAGCCTTAAAACTCTTTAAAAGAAATTTTAAAATTCTTCGACATGGCCGTTCTAGTCGCAATGTGTCATTAACTCTGTTACATTCCCACCGAAATTCAAATTGAAATATGATGCAGAGGAAACTGCGATAAGGTGATCGTTTGACGAGAGGTTCAACTAAGAAGCTTTGACTGGGAAAATTTTGGTGTTTGGATGAGTGATCGCTTACGAGAGTGGGTTTTCTATGGACGGTCGACTGTATTTATATTCTTACCCATTAGCGCTCCGCTGTCATATTGAGCTTTCAGTCTGAAAAATTCGTAACTGAAGGTTTTGTACCCAACTTGAAGGTAGACAAGGTTCTTCCTACGAAAAAAAAAAAAACAGAAAGATAAATGAGTGAGTGGGACAACAAGTAAACGTAACGAGTCTCTCACAGCGTTGGTACCCCGGATGAGCCCTGGCTATGGGGTCTTTCTACAGGTACCGCAAAAGAAACAAAGGAACCGAACAACAGAGTTCTCCTCTTTCACTTTTTGACTTTCTTTTTTATCAAAACTGACGAGATATGAAAACTTACCCAACCACTTCGAATGATTGGCTAATGAGCTTATCCTATCTGTTTTGAGATAGATAATACGTACGTAATCTGTGCCTCAGTGCCTACAGAAGAAACCTGGCTTTGGATTGAGAAAGGGCGACCACAAAAATAGTCTGCGCACTATGATTGGTCCAAACTGCGTCGTGATCACCTGGCATCAGGTGTTTATCGAAAGAAAACATTTTGGACCCGGAGTTCTCACAAAGTATGGGATCTGTGGATAGGAAAATGAAAGGTTCGCCATTTAATGACGGTTTCTGAGGGATAAGAGATTGGCAAAAAAATTAAAATATTACTTTAATTTATAATGATCTTTACTGAATGTGACTTGGTTCAGGCAGGAATCGGTTCCTGGTTCAGGCTCGCTAACAAATTGCAAAGGTAGGGTTGGAGTTATCCCCGAAACCGAGTCAATAGGGACCTTAAGCAACAGCGTTTGTAAGCGACGGACGTCAACCGGAAGTGGACTTTTTGCATCATTGGGCAGTGGTTTGGTTAAAACTCTCGGGTAAATCGTCTTTAAAAGAGAAAAGAAAGTTAACAATGAAAATTTGATAGCGTCAAGGCCTGATCTTTTCCCTGGTATTCCCGCCCGCCGAATACCAGGTGGAAAAAAGCCTCTGCTAGCAGGGAAGTTAAAGCCATAATTCTGTGTTCGTTCCAAGCCTGCTTGTTTATATCTGAAACGACCAGCCCCTTCCCCTCAAAAGTCAAATGTCCGTTTCCATCGCATGGGGAAAAGGGAGTCGGGGGATGGGACACGCAAAGAATTCTGGGTCATGAGCCATGTTTTGTTGTTGGTCGCAGAGGCAGCTCAATAACATTGATCAAGCTTAAATACTTTTACCTTATGGGGGTAGCGAGGGTCCACAATAGGTTTGGCGGGATGCGGGATTTGGCTATTTTTCGTGGTGATATTCGGGATACGAGCTGAAAACAGAAGCGGGATGCGAGAATTTTAACAACCAGCGGGAGCGGGATTTCCTATTTTTATGGGGATGGGATTCGGGAATCGTAAGAAAAAAGTAGCGGGATACGGGAATTTAGTTTTGTCTTGACTAAAAATTGATTAGCGTTGAATAAAAGAAAAAATGGTTCTTAAGCGTGTATTGTTGGTTTTCACATGACGTCACCAAAATGCAAACTAAAAAACTATCGATTCTACCAAGATTTTACTTTCACGATGCATTAGAGCAGCTGAGATCTAATTTTCATACAAATTATCGCTTCAAACGGATTCTTGGTTTTGTGATAGAGTACGCTTGAATTTCTAAGCTTTTGCGTGACGCGGCATTTACATGACGGCCAAGCTAGCTGTCATGTAGGTTAAAAAAATGAGTTATTTTAGGAAATTCTGCTATCTAAACAGTTCATGTATTAGAAAAAGTATTACTTTAATGTTTTTGAGTTTCTCGAAGAATAAATTTACGCTTTGGTAGCAAAACTCGGTAACAGATGTTTCTGTTGGTTTCCGTCCGCCATGTTGGAGCTCATCCGGATGAGCTCCAGCATGGCGTCTCCATACAAAGCTCTATAAATTTCGGTAAAACATTTCTTCGGATATCTCGTATACGAATTATTCCTTCGACCCAAATCTTGGCGAGGGTCTTTGTATATTTACCTCCTTTCATTTCCCAGATTCTGGACTTTATCTGTCGAATGGTTTTGATTTTTTACTTTCATCTATTTTGAATGGCGTGACACTGAAAACCAGCAATACCGCCTTTGTAGTCAGAGTGTCAAAGGAAGTGAAGCCTGTCAAATTTTGCCCATTATCACTTTTTTGTGTTGTTCGTCTTTTCCGGTTTTACTATTTTCGTCGTTTTCGTCACTCGGAAAGAGGTATCAAATCACTGAGGTTAGAAGTCACGTTCGTTAAGATCCTGCACTCATTCCTGTTTTGTTGACGGATTTGACCTTTTCTGCTTTTGCCTGGCCGGACGGACCTGTCGGACCTGGACGATCCCTTTTGACTGAGCGTTTGCTATTGAAGTAAGTCTGGCGACAGTATGGCCAAGCCAGAGCTGATAGAAGTGGACAACGTGGTAGACGTCATAAATTGTGTGTGGCTTTATATTACGAGAAAGGTGCCAGTGGTAATACTTTTCTTCGGAAAGAAAAATTTAGAGCTCCCGTCTCAAGGCAAGTGAAGACCTTGAAAACCTTAAAAGAAACAGTCAGGTGAGTCGACCTGAGTTTTCTGCTATCCATTATTTATCGTTTTCAATGATCTCATTATCCTTGTGTTGATTGTGTTGTAAGGGTCGCCACTTTGGATGGCGAAGCAATCTTCCTGCTTGGAAGGGTGTCCGCATTTGGTCGTGCTGTTAGATTTAATAGCAGGTTTATGTTTTCTTAAAAGAGACCAGTGTGTTTATATACAATTTCCATGTCCTAAACTCCACAATTGACAGAATTGGCTTCATGTACCAATGCGAGGACGAAAAAATAATTAAGCAAAACAAAAAATAAAGTTATGGTCACTAATTGTGATGTTGAGAACCTGGACCATCAAAACTGACAGTTGTTAGAAGGTAAGTCATAACGCCTATTTCAATGATCAAGCAAAAAATGTTAAAAATCTCGTAAAAAAATGGGGCGGGATCGGGATCCGGGCGTAAAAAGGGGCGGGATGGCGGGATTGAGAAGAAAAAAGGCGGCAAAGCGGGATTTGAGAACCCCTATTGTGGACCCTCGGTAGCTTTTTATAGTTATTCTTCTTTTCAGCCAGGAAGACTTCAGTGAACAAATTTCATTTGGTGAGGACGAAATATATATATATATATATATATTTTTTTTAAAGGCGGTGAAATTTCGTTCCGCGCACCAAATTTCTCACCAAAAATAAATTTCCGTTTCAGTTCATCACCTCGCTCGCGAAATTTCGACGACACATTAGATGCACCGAAATATTTGCCGCCTTTCAATTAGCCTTCGAAAGCAGACGTATTTCCTGTCGTCGCTTGTCTCTGTCAATACACACACTAATATATATACACACATATTTTACACGTTTTTAAGAGAACGGTTTAACAGATTTGGCATACCCATAGGTAGCAGGTAGCTTAGTCTATTTGGTTCATGTCCTATCATGAAAAACAATAGCCCAGCAACAAACATTAAGTATACAACTGAAGGTAGTTACGTTATGGAGAACTGAGAGAACAGTTCAAGTTTAAGAACGTCAAGAAGACAACAAGAAAGGCTACAGGAATACTTACTTGGCTTACGACAAATTGATACTAGCAAAGACTTAAGCCCGGCTACACCTGCAGTTTAGTCAATTTCAACAACGGCAATCAAGGGACTGTGCATGACATTGTTTCTGTGCCGCCATTCTGTTCTTAATAAATTCAAACTCTTTTCAACTATTCCGTTTTCTTTACGCAATGCGCTTACAATTGCTTTTTTCTGTTAATTCCAGCTTGATTACTAAATATGAGTAGTAGTAAAAATAATAATCATCCTATAATGATCCTTCTTCAGGTGTCGTGATGGCTGCCTATAAACAATGTATGTAGTATGTATGTACTACATATATTTTAAAGAGACATAGAGGGATAATAGGGAGAATGTATGCATGATCTCAGGTTAGGTGGAGAGAAGCGACGACCGCCATGTGTTTGTGTTTCTAAAAATTTTAAGTTTTATGTTTGATTGCATGGTTTCCTTTAAACATAAAACTTTTTTCCGCTTCGAAAGCCAATTGCCTGTTAAGGCATTTAATCATTGTTTCAATTCGTCAATAGTTTGGTGGTCCTGCTGGTGTTGGAGCCTGGTCCAATTACGAAGAGATCAATTTCTTTGTCCACTATTTTAAAGCCATGTCGAAATTTTGTTTCTCACTAATTTGTCAAAGACAAGATCAGAATCAAACCCCGAAAAAATGGCTGAAGTCGTTCCCGTTAGAATTACATGATGCTAATTTCACATGCAGAAGAAGATATGACTGCGTTGATCCGATGTTTTGCATGTAAAGACATGTTCGTGTGACGTCTGTGACGGTTTCTAAGAAAGGTAACCGGAAGTCATTTTTTTTTTTCTGGGAAGCGAAAATATTGTGTTTAATTTAGGGAAAATCAGGGAAAGACTTCATCACAAAGGTAGTAAACGCCAGCAGTGGGTTTATCGCCATATTAGATGGGAAAAACATGTAATTCGCATTGCGTGTTTGCTACCTTGGACCCAGTGAATAAGAAGACACAGTAACGAGAAGTAATCGGTAAGGTGATAATAATACGAATAACAATGATTGGTTGTATCTTTCTTGCCTTAAATATTAAAGAATCAACCAGAGGAAGGAAAAGCTATTCATTAAACATTTTACTACAGTCTTTTGCAGCACACAGGCTGGCATCTTACAAAATTATGTTATAGTCGCATTATTTGCTGATAAAATATGCAATTATATTTTTGACGTTGACGCGTTAATAACTTTGATGATGCTGAATTTTTTTGGTCGCGGGTGCAGTGTCAGTCCTCCTGGATGTGTCTGAACAGAATAACATTTGCTAGCATTGCACATGAAGAGAAATAAGAGAGCTAGCAAGAGATTTGGCATAAAGATAAATCTTTTGAATCAAGATGGAATCCATCAGGAAATTGAATAATTTTAATTTTCAGTCGACAAAGGCCATGTACCAGAATAATTTAAAGAATATTGCATTCGGTTTTACATTTTTCAAGGGCTAAAGATGTAATTAGTTATCTATAATAACACCAAAGAAAATTTCTCCTGGGAGGCCGAGAAAATATACGTCAAATTTCACAAGAATTACTCAATTTCCTGGTGGATTCCGTCCTAATTTCTTGTCGAAACCAACGTCAATTGCAGTCTTTGAAAAAGCGTCACAAAAGTGGTCAAGCGTGATTTCGCCTTGAAAAGATAATTGTTACTTGAGAAAAAACGGTTAAGTATCTGTTCGGGCAAACTCATTCAGAATTAAAAAATTGAGACTCAAACGACATAGAGTATACAGGAAACAATCTATCCCAGACAGCCGTCTACGGACGCAGGGCTCAGAGACAACCAATCTAGTCAATTGGATTGAGTGGCCGGCGGTACTGACGTAAAATGAAATTATTTGGTTGGAGGATCTGAAGTCACCTAGCCCGCCATTTAAACAGGCTTTTAAAGGCTGCTCTGTCTGATGAAATAAACAGACGCCAAACCTTTGCCATGAATCGCAAAGTGAACAGGGCCTGAAATAAGAGAACAGACTGAATGTTGTCGAAACATAATCCGGGGTTTGCCTGCATGCGCTTCGGATTCATAATACTGTCTTTTAGAGTGGACGAAGACGCGTAGCCCTAGTCATAAATATTTTCACAATGCGAATATTGTCTCTCTTGTTGCCAAATTAGTTAAACACGACCGTGCAGTCGGAGACGACCATACAAACGACTTATTTCATGTAAGTGCGAAAGCCAGTAATTTCTAAGTAACAATAATTCAGTGTGAATATTCAGGACAAATAGACAGTATAGCAATTAAGTCTAGTTTAAGGTAAGAGCAAGACCTTGTTTTCTTTCCATACAAGACTTCTTCTGTTTCATGACATTGTGAATTAATAAGTTTCATCCGAAAAATATAGGAAGTCAACTGAATCGACCACCATAAACTCACTGAGTGAAACGATCTCTTAAATGATCGTTATTGATTGCGGAATAATTCAACAGTCGATGAAATATAGCTTGATCATCGTTGAAATTCCGCTAGTCCTTTACGTTAGCTTCGTTCTTTCCATAGAAAACGTAACCACTGAAGCGAAAGCAAGTGACAGATTACAAATGTAAATCGTCTAAAAGCTGAGTCAGTATTGAATAGATTTAGGAATTCGGCTTTTGTATCAGAAAGCTTACTGAATTGCTTGGGAAAGGACTTGAGAATCTCAGCTCTGTGCAATCCAAAAACAAAACAACATGGCATTAAACGCCGTCTGTGCAAGTGCTAAGATGCGGTGTAATCAGGGCCAAACTAGGAGAACGGAAAGTCCCTTGCCACTATTCAGGGCGGAAAAACGTAATGAGCATGCGTGAACTTTTTTGCCCAGATCCCCTTGCCGGGTTTCAAAAAATGGGGGGATTTCAAATATTTTTTTTGCCTAAAAATAAAATGTTTTCACTCGTAACCTGGAAAGAGCAAGCAATTTGTCTTCAAAGGTTGCAAGCTGTGGTTATAACCTTCTCATTACTTAATTTTCTCGAAGAATACCTCATAGTAAAACGGACTTTAACGACATTAATTTTCTTGCGTTGTACTGGAAATGTGCATTAGTAGGTCCGATTTTTTTGAAGATGCATTCACAAAATGTGTTCATATAAGGAAGTTCCTGAATATATAAGGTCCGGAGCTCCACTTTGGACACAAAAACATATCTTTGTACAGTGATTTGGCCAAAAATATTAACCCTTGCCCACGATGTGTTTGAGGTCACTGAACTTTGTCGCACTGGAGCTGATATTTTAAAACACGCTCGATCGGACACTCGTGGCTTTGCAGATCACTAAAATATAAATAAAGTCCTCAATGTAAAAGTTATTGCGTTGATATGTGGGCAGAAAAAAGATCAATCTTTATCTAGTAAAATCTTCCCAAAATTCTGTTTCAAAGCAACTATTGCTGGTTTTCAGTGTCACGCCATTCAAAATAGATGAAAATAAAAATCAAAACCATTCAATAGATAAAGTCCAGAATCTGGGAAATGAAAGGAGGTACATATGCAAAGACCCTCGCCAAGATTCAGGTCAGAGGAATATTTCGTATACGAGATATCCGAAGAAATGTTTTACCCAAATTTATAGAGATTTGTATGGAGACGCCATGCTGGTGCTCACCTGGATGAGCTCCAACATGGCGGACGGAAACCAACAGAAACATCTGTTACAGAGTTTTGCTACAAAAGCGTGAATTTGTTCTTCGAGAAACTCATAAACATTAACATAATACTTTTTCCAGTACATGAACTGTTTAGATGGCAAAATTTCCTGAAATAAGTCATTTTTTTTAACCTACACGACAGCTTTCTTGGCCGTCATGTAAATGCCGCGTCACGCAGAAGCTTAGAAATTCAAGCGTACTCTATCACAAAACCAAGAACCCTTTTGAAGCGAAAATTTGTTTGACAATTAGTTTTCAGCTGCACTAATGCATCGTGAAAGTAAAATCTTGGTAGGATGGATAGTTTCTTAGTTTGAATTTAAGTGACGTCATGTGAAAACCAACAATAGTTTATTTTTAAACTTTATCGTTTCGCGTACTTAGAGATAAATGTAAATTATGCTTTGCGTTGTCAAGTTGAACGTGCATAACATCTGTCAAAAACCTACGCGTAAGTAGGATTTTCTTCAAACAAAGTCCAAATTACATTATTGCAAAAACTTCTTGCTGAACGATGAAGAAATGGATTTTTTGTACGAAAACAACCTACCTAAAGATCTTAAAAGCAAAAGATCAGTTGCAGTGAGCTTCGCAGCTAAACCATGATTCACCATGTACCTATTTTTAACATCTCAGTGAATAACTGGTCCATGTGAGGGTCTTCATTCAAGCAAATTAAACTCAGCCAGTCGTTAGAAAACACAGAAAACTGCACATAACGGTATTTGTTTTGAAAAGGAAAATTTGCGTACAGAAAGTTATTTCTTAACATAACATAACATAAACTTTATTTATACTCGAATTTTAGAGTAGCTAACTAGCTAATATCTTCGAGCTAACACTACATGAAAATAATATAGAAATACATATATAAATTCGTTTCATTAAATGCATTCATCTAAGTTATAATAATAAAATGATATTAATAACAATATGTACATAAAAGAAAAGAAAAGAAAATATTATTTAACAAGTTACAATTTTAAGTTTAAGTATGTCAAGAAAAAGAATCTACATGAAGGTAACATCCTGTATTTTGGTCTTAAAGTCTGCAAAAAAACTGGTACGAAAAAAGTCCGTTTCTGTTCTTATGAAGAACAGAAACTTTCACAGTGCACTGGAAAACAAAACTATGTAATTAAAAGTGAAGAAAACTCTGACTACAATTACTTGTGCAACAGAAAAATTATCGAAGTTGTCTTTTCTTCTCGAGTAAGCCTACTGGCCTTCTATTTCCGAGAAAGTTTTACGGCGCACAAATGATTCTTTGACTGAAGAGGTGGATAAAGCTGGTTCTGCAAAGGCAATAAATTTGGGCATGTGAAAAAGTATTTACTAACAACAGAATACAAGCGGGTTTTAATACAGCCCGGCGAAAGAAGGCGAAATCAACTCACAAATAAATCGATTGCACAATCAAAAAAATACTCGCCTCTTTGGAAATGTTCAAAACTTTTTATTCCTGACCTCAGATAGCCTGCGTAGCAAGCGTTTCCATGCGGTTTAGGAGCAAAGAACGAGGAACGAGAGTCTAAGACGGGAGACCCGCACGAAAAATGGCGCCAGTAAAAGAGCTGGGAGGGGGTGGGGAAGAAAGGAAGGAAACGCTTGCAGACAAACCCCGGTATTTTGAAAACCGCCCACTTGGCCTGTCATGCCTGAGTTCGCGAAACCGACATTTGATGCTGTCATCAGCTGTCATATTTGACCAATAAAATGTTTGGTTTTCAGTGGAGCGGAAATGAACTTCAGAGGACGCGCGTGTGAACCCAAAATATATTTTTTTTTGTACGCTGTGGCTATATGGCCGGTAACCGGTCAAGGTTTTCAAAATACTAAATGGCCGACAGTCCGTTATTCTCAATAAATTTCACAAAATCGAAAAACTCCAGCTAATCTAAACTATCATAAGTCGATTTAGAAAAGTCAAGCAATCCTGAAATGCTTTGCAGATCTCAAGTATAGTGTTTGGTTTGCGCTGAACTCAGGGGAGAAAATCATGTTTTGTGACACTTAGAAATTTTTTCAGCTCGACTGCCGGTCAAGGTTTTCAAAACACTAAATGGCCGGCAGTTCTATATTCTCAGTAAATTTCACAAAATCGAAAGAAAGGCATTTCAGGATCGCTTGAAATATCGCACTTTTTCGTAAAAAAATTAAGCCTCTTGTTTTTCTTTTTTGAAATGTACTAGTCATGGAGGTGTGTACTGCGCGATTAGCAAACATTAGCATAACGCCAAAATAGTGAATTTTGTCACGCAGATTTTTGGCCGGTTCGTAGGCTAGGTTCGTCTTGAAATTTCAAGGTGTTAAAGTGAATCAATCTTAATGAAAGTTTCAGACATTATTACATACATTATGAAGATTACGGGATTTGATTTTAAAAAAATTCGTTCTAGTAGTTTCAGAAATAAATAAAAAAACGCTGAAAGTCAAGATTTAGAATAAAGTTGCGCTTAAACAGGTGGAGAGAAAGAAGGTTGGTTTTCAAGATCGCAAGAACGAAAATACACCAAACTTTCCTAGCATTGAAATATGATTTTTAGCAACATTCCGACGCTACTTAAGATTAACTTAAGTCATTTAGAACTTTTTTTATTAAATAATTTATCACGGCTATTGAAAATACGAGGTTTGAAATATAATTACGTTTTACTTGAATTCAAACCTACAGAATTTTTTACTTCTCACTGAGGTTATTTGCTAAACACCAAACTTTAAGTTCCTAGTGTTGGATTTTTAGTAGCAGGTCTAGATTGCGCAAAATTCGTCTTTTATCAATTTCCATTTTTTTTGTTTATTGTTGTCATAGTAATATCGATTTTAGTTAAAATTACATTTTGACAAACTTCAATCCATAGTCAACCACTGGCGAAAATTTTATAGCGATCGGACAAGGATAAAATCCCTTTTAAGGCGATAGAAAAATATCGGTATGGTCTCCGAAAAACTGTATCGAAGCACCTTAAGCTGCAGCTTTTGTGATCTATATATTCATGTTCATCGTATAGATATTAATTCCTTGGTGGTGCGTTTGAAATTCAACATGGCAGAAGGAGGCCAACCTGTGCTGGATGAAGATGATGGGTAAGGTTTAAGTCCAGAAATAATATCGACTTTAATGTGAAGGATATCAGTTAAGATATAATTTTGTTACTGCCTAAGAGTTATATTTTCTTTTCATTTTAGCTACCAAACGGAAGAATTTTTAATGCTCTCACTTTTGGTACGGTAAGACTCGCGCAAGTCCACGAAATTCAATATTTAATTTTAATTTCCAGCCAATTATTTGTTTGCTTCAGGTTGATTTGAAAGAGGACTAAACTAAATTAAACATATATATAAACGAAGAAAGAGCTGACATCCCCAGTCAAATTAAAGCTTAAAAATGCATTTTTCATGATGCTTTTGAGATTGAGAAAAAGTAGATGATTAATCTGTGAAGATCGAGTCAGGGTCCTAACAAAATGATTACACTTTAATACGAGTTGGCAACCGAAATTTTGCATTGGAATGGGTCGCTCGTGTATTCTTTTTGCTCGCTGGAAAAAATCTAAGTGGCTATGAAGTGTTTTACTTTGCTATGATACCTTCAAGCCATAAAATGGAGGAGGTACAGCCAGCTAAGAGAATGTTAATGCAAACAGCATCTTGAGGTCTCCTCATATGAACTAGTTCCGATGAAGTTTAGTTTGTGAAGGTGTGTGAAGCTGGGATGTACGGCAATAGATGCTGGTAGCATTCATTTGATTTATTAGTTTTTATGAAAGCATAATCCCCATGCTTTTAGTATTTTAATCGAATTATAAGGTCTAAAACAACCTTAGTTTCACAGTCTTAGTTTATTTAGTTGATGAACATGTTACTTCTTCCATTTTATTCAGGTGCCAATTCTGGCGCAGATGAAAGAGGAGGGCGATAAAAGGTTTCGAGCACGCGACTACAAAAATGCGGCTGAGATTTATCTTATGGCAATTAACTATCCAATTCCTCAGTTTCTCGAAGTGTCTGCAGTTTCCGAACAGTTACGTCGCAGGAGAGCTGAGTGTTTGTATGAAATGGTGAGCTAATAAACTTTGAAATTATTTGTTAATTTTTGACTACTTGTTGGAAAAAATGAAACTGAGTATTCTAAAAGTCTGAGTCTGTATCGAAGTTGAGGACTGAGAAAAAGAAAGTCGTCTTGAGTTCACGTCCGCCTCCAAACGTGAAATTAGACACTTTCGCGTCGTAGTCGTGAAGCGCACGGCCAATAAATGTACAAAGAGCGTGATGAATGAGCAGAGTTGTTGTTTTGGTAATCTTATCCTATTGCTTTTTTGCCGTTCTCGATTCCGTCGCCGTCGTCGTTGCTTATATAAGCTCCTTAATAGAAGAGATTAAGTACCACTCGTTTTTCTCTCCCGAAAGACAGAGAGGGTCGCGTGATCTGACTTTCCCGGCTTTTGCAGTTTGCCCGGATTACCGTTTCAATAGGAGGACATTTTTCCCGAAGTTACTGACATTTTGTCTGGCTTTTCTTAATGTTGCGGAAACTATTGTTTGTTAGTAAATGTTTTGTGGTGTGATTATTGCTCAGTGTATTTCAATCTTTTGTGTCGATCGAGAGCCTTCACCACCCCCGGCTATCTTTTGCTCCTTGCGCTGAGGAAGTGCAAACTCACTTTCCGTCAAAGTCTTAAATTGCGTGCGTTGGGATTGTTTTTAACCCGTGCGCCCCTGGGAATTTTGCCGAAAAATGCGTTTATCCTAAATCCGTTTATTGCAGGTTGTACACAGGTCGTTTACCGTTTGGGCATGCCCAGAAGCTTTCTCTCCTATTCTCTTCTTTCCCTTTGCTTCTCTCATTTTTATCTTTTGCCAAGCATTTATTAGCTTTTATTTTGGTGGGAAATCTTTTTGGGAAAACTTTTAGGATCGTAATAACAGATGAGCGGAAAGGTACGAGGGTAGTGGAACAAGATTTTCTCATGTCAATTTTACCTGTTTTTGTTTGTTTGTTTGTTTGTTTTTTTTTTTGCCTTTTTCTCCGGCCTCCTTGACTACTGAGTCGCGCTTATTCTGGTATCATTTGAAAGATATCTTTACCCAACGCAAGTTTTTAGACAAAGTGTGTCTTGACAGTTATTATCAATGACGTCACAAGCGGTAGAAGGAACTTGGATCCTTGTGGGCGATTAAGGGCCGTTCAGGGGCTAATGGGTTAAAGAGAAGCAAAACCCAGGCGATGAAGTCTAAGGGCGCTTTCCATTTTGTCAAAACTGACTGGCCAGACCGTTCATGTCGTATTGAGAATTTCACTTTAAATCACATTTATCTAGCCAGATCAGTCAAATCTTAAAAAGTATACACCAAGGAGATGGTTTTCTGCAAAACCCCTTTGAAAAAAGCCGATTTTATTTGCTAACTGACTGGTCCGGCAATGGTCCGGCCGGCCAGTTCTGACAAATGGAAAGCGCCCTTAAAGTAACTTTATTCACGTCAAGATTGTCATTTTAATGATCAAAGTCTAAGGCAAGCATTTCATTGTTGATCTCGTCTAACCATCGTGACAGTGAGACAAGTGATCACAGACAAGGTCTGTCAAAAGAATGTTCATGTTGTAACACACACACATTTCCTGTGGCTCTTTCATTCACCATTACTTTCATTTGACAGGGAAGATATGATGATGCCATTGAGGAAAGCGACAAAGGTAATTTTATATATAGTACAGTTTGTATATTCTCTCATGTAGCGAACATTGGGCAAAATCACTCGACAACAGAAATCCATCCCAATCACCTGCTTAGACTTTTCTAAAGCGTTTGCACGGCACGGCGCATTCATATTAGCGGAGCTCCACGGCCGGCTCAAGTTTTGTTTTTCAACTGATCACAGGCTCAAGACTATTTTTTAAACGCACACAGCACATGAAATTAAAAACATGAAATTAGTTGTGCTTATGAACCAGCGGCCGGACTTCGGACGCGAAAAGTCAGTCTTTTTTACAGGTAGTAAGGCAGTTGCTATCGAGTTGTCTCTCGCCCCAAAATACTACAAAAAAAATTTGACTTTTTTTAACATGGTCACTCGTCGGTCACGCTCTACGTCCCATTCTTATCTCAGATTGCTCAAAATTTGAAAGGTGAGTTCATGTGGAAAAGCCATGCAGGAATCTTGTTTACTGATAGCTGAAGCTGACAGAGTTTTGTGTCGTCTGATCTTATTACATGTATATCAAGAATTTTTTGTCATTTATGGCTGGCTTGTTTATTAGGTTTTTGGTTGAAAAAAAAATCGCTTGACAAAAAAGTAATCTGAATTCATCGTTTTCAAAAATATGCTACGTTCAAAAGTCTTAAAACGATTCGGGCTTTACTTGATGGCTCTCAGGAGCTGCATCTCGACTGGTAAGCTTAAGTAATTATATTGCATCGGATTCTAATGTTTTTGTTTGTTTGTTTTTTGGGGGGGTTTCATGAACTCGAGCGTTGTTTTTTTTTCGAAATTAGACAATGATCTAGATCGGGGGTAGAAGCGGAATCATTTGAATCTTGATGTTCATGATTCCTGCCGTTTTTGCCTCGATGATTCATGATTCCTACAAGAATTTTCTTCCAGATTCATTATTCATGAAGACTATTGATCACTTATTGACTTAATGATTTTCTCAGTGTCAACTTAGTTTGTATAGTTTGTTCGGCGTTCAAATTAAACTTCTACTAGAGGTTGTATGGAGGTTGTTTTTGTAACTGAAAGTTAAGCACCAGGTTACTGGAGAAACAAACAGACTATCAGCCCCGATTCCACGAATTATATAGGGGGGTCCGGTGGCATGCTCCCCCGGAAAAATTTTGGAAAATTGGACTCTCGGAAACGCCATATCCTGCATTCCCTGGATCGAACACAACTAATTTATACGTGTATTTTGTTCAGCTTTTCCCTGAGTCTCGTTATTCATGATTCCCGAGCCGAAGTGAAAAGATTCATGATTCCCAAGTTTTAAAACAAAGATTCAGGATTCTTACATGTTTTGTAAGTATGATTCATGATTCATGATTCCGCTTCTACCCCCGATAGTAGAGAACGTTAAAAGTCTTTAGACATTTTCTGACTGCGACTAGAAAAAAAGCGTTCTGAAGAATATTTTGTTATCCTCTTGGTTGGTTGGTTATCCTCTTGAAAGATATTCTTGCCTCGAGTTCGTCTTGAAAAATAGCAAACACGGCGAAACCGGTTTATGAAGCATGACTCAAGATTTACAGGGACACGTCACTAGTCTTATATTTTTACAGCAACTGAATCATTTCTCGCGCGCTGATTGGCTAATTTTGTCATCAATAAGAGGACAAACACATAAAATTTTAATTTGTGCAAGACGCGGTCATTTGCCGAACGAATGCCAAACTTCGATGTTTTTCTTTAGTTTAGTTTCGTAGAAGATTCTCTTTCTATCTACTAAGAAAAATAGCCAGATAACTCTGATGCTAGGCTTGCATCCTGTTTGAATTCCCTACAAAAAGTTCAAGCAGAGGAAACTGAACAAAAACGCTTAGTTTCCAAAAGCGAAGACGACTTGTTAGAAATTGTACTGCTTCAAAACTGCGCCGGATTCAGATAAGCTTTTAACATTCATACATGGTAATATGTAGATTTAGCCAGGGCTAAAAGCGAAGCTCTCGATAATATTTATAGTTTGTTCAAACGTAATATAAAATCGTGTAATTCTAAGCGGCGAAGGCATGCAACGCCGAAAAACGGTGAAAAAAAAAAAACAATGGGTCTAATTAGCAAATTAAAGCAACTTTGCACGTGCAGCACACTTTTTTTGTACATTTCTTTGCCGTTGTTTTGCACGACTACAACGTGAAACTTCCAGAAACTTCTTAGTTACACGCTTTATGGAAGAAATTTCGTACGTGTTCCCGTTCACTCTTTTTCACTGCCGCTCATTTTCACCTTGCATTGGTGGCCACTAGCATTTCTCATTTTGTCACCGCTGCTACAAAATTGTCATGTTGTTCTTCCAACAAAAAAAATGTCTCCTTTGTTTTTTTATTTCTCGCTCTAAATCCCTGTTGCCCTTTTTCTCGTTGAGCTTCGCTGGCCTTCCGCCCAATTCCTCTTTTTCTCTGTCTTCCCCTTGCTCTATATTCCAAATTTGTGGACATGACAATTTATCTAAGCTTAATAGTTTAGATAACACGATAGATAACACGGATACAAAAACAATTTCCGCTTGACGTGTTCGTCTTTGTTGACTCTTTTGTTATCTCTGCTTTACAAGAGGCGGGTGGCTATGCGATTTCCCGCCAAAATATCTTCGAGTTTTTATTTGGGTTACCATATCTGTTGATTGAATTATTTTACATTGGTATGCCTGTGGTGCGGACGGACGGTCTCTCGGTGTACGGTCACGTGATTACCAAATTTTCTCGGATGGGTAGATTACTTTATTTTCTTACCCATGGTGCTCCCCTGGTGCGCTTCGAGCGCGAGAGCTCAGCTATTAAAGTTAAAAATGGCAAGAAAACAACTCTGAAAGTGTAGTTTATTCAAAATAAAGACATTGATTACAGTGGTTTTCTTTCGACAAGTACTGAGTGTTTTTCCGATTTTTTTTACCGAAAGGAAAACAAACTTTTTGTACAAACTTTGTGAGTCTTTGTATGCACCTGATAAGTTGAAATTAAAGACTACATGCGTATAAAAGCCACCTTTCAGTTTGAATGAACGCAGTTGTGTTCAGGACGAAAAACAAGACTTGAACTAAAGTAAACAACAGTAACACAATTTCTGTTCGTACTGTTCGGTTAGCAACTTTTCAAAACTGCTTGGCTAGTCGCTCCACAGACAGCTCCACCGTACATCGCTTCGACTTATTCCAAATCTTTCATTGGAATAATTTTTTACTTTGGGCTATTTTGTGACTTCATAATACCCTAAGAAACCCCCTAAAAAGGCCTCCATTATTCCAGACAATAAACATCGCTAACTTCATTCTCGTTCTGAATGAAAGTTTGGATAATAATAAATTGCTTATTTATGCAGGGCACAACAGGGGTCTTTTTTGCATGAGCATGCGCGACTGCTGACTTGACAAAGAGCACGCGACCAGTGACATCGACCGTGGTGCATAGTCATAGAAACCAAACTGTTCACTTTGAAAGCTTGCTTGAGATTAAAATGGTAGCAGGAACTTAGGAAAGACCTTCGTTGTACAAAATAAGTAAAGATATGGTGATTTAAAGTGGAGACTGATGCGCTGAACGAGGTGAAAGAGCAAGTTTCTCAAGGATGTGTGACACGAACATAGTGGCTGTTTGTTATTGTTTGGCGCTCGACTGGTGTCTTGATTCCCCTTCAAGAACCGCAAAGTTTGGCATAGAATGCATTGCTGATGCGTAGCTATTGAGCAAAATGTTCTTTATTTAGTGTGTTTGTCTGTAAATCGGATGTAAATTAGTTTCTCGATGCCGTAGAGGATTTCTGTCAATAATTTGTTGCTAGCTGATTTAGCCATATTTCGGGAGTGGATTAATAACGATCAGCGGACGACTACCACGCCGTTATCAGTTGGAATAGAAAGTTGTTCCCTAAAGGAATCCAGCGATATTTTTTATCGGAAAATTGTAGAACTTCTTGTTTTTGCGTGGACTATCATTGTAACGCATCTTTTACAGGAATTTTCTTTTAGCCAGAACTTAATTGCTCTAATAATTTTTAACTTTTGGTCGGCATCACATGTTTACTGTACTTCTTGGGAAACCTAACCGTTTGTTTCATCAAAATCGGTCACAAGATTCGACTTTAATTCCGGTCCTCTTGAATGCAGTTTTGACTGTCTCATTGATATTCTTTTTTTTTTTTTTTATTGTTTGAGACATACAGAGTGCCCAGGCTACCACCAACATCTCACCAGGTGACTAATCTACGTTTCGTGTGCTCTTAATTTTGTAGCTTTAAAGTACTGGGAAAATTGTAGAACATATATTAATTCACTGCTGAAACGGAACACCGGCTTTTGCGCACTTCGAACCCGCTCGCTGAAATGTGCTTTTTTTAACATTTCTGTTCCTTTCCCATTTCAAAACAAGGAAAATTGAAAGTGTTTACTTGCATCAACAAACGTTTCGGCACTTTGTTTAGACTTTGATGAGGTCAGCGCAATCCTACAGGCACTACATATACGCACGCTGTTGTCCAGGTCAATGGAGAGATGAAATTTGATAGTAGCTCGTGTATGTTAAAGCCGGTCTAATTCGCTTTTGTTAAGACCTTGTTAGAGTTTTTTTACAAACTACACATTATGTTAAATCACGAGCACATTTGCCAAGACGAACGAGCAAAATAATCGCGATAATAGCTTTGAGACGCGCCATTTTGATGAAGGCACACCCTGTGGTGAGCCTCCATGCACATCATTGTTCAGCGGTCGTGCATGCTCATGCAAAAAAGACCCCTGTTGCAGGGCAGTAGCGTGACTCAACCTGTCAAATTTTTAACCAATGAAACTCCGTTGCTTGCCTTCGGTAGCCAATCACCAAGCGTGAAAAGGTATTGAAAATAATATTGCGCTAATTTAAAAAAGTCAAAGTCCGAGCTTTTGCTATTGTAGAAAACAAATTGTCGCCAGTTTTTTATGTGTCTGTCTTCTTATTGATGATAAAATGACGCCACAACATTGTCCACTTTGACAATGTTGTGACGTCATTTTATCATCAATAAGAGGACGGACACATAAAAAACTGGCGACAATTTGTTAGATGTGTTCGTGAAAATTATTGTCCTTTTAAATGTTAGCTGCCCGCAGACGTCTTTTGAAGTTCGTTTGTCACGTGATAGTGACAAACGAACCTCAAAGGACGTCTTTGGGGAGGCTATTTAAATGTTTCATTGAATTATATTGGCTTGTCTTGATTCTTTGTCAAAATCTCTTTCTTATCGTTTTGCCGGTTGTTTTCAGTCGTACATGAATGGCATGGTACTCAAAATGCCGCGTGTATCAAATATTTTAAAAGATTATGGGGGTTTTAAAGGTAAAATGCAAACGAAAATGATTCCGAGACCTCTTCCTATTGTTGTGTTCGAGTTTTAAATTGAATAAATATTTCTTTTATTTTGAACGCGTAACTCTATCACCGGGTACTATTCCTTTTCCGACAGCTCGCATTGCAAGTTTGGCGCTTGGCAAAATTCAGAAGGGTGATTTTGGGAATTAAAAATTAGATTTTTTCCAAAGTTTTGCTTAAAGCCCATTATTACTGTACAGTACCGCAAATGATCTCCAACCGCAAATGATCCCGTGACCGCAAATGATCCCCAAAATGGACCGCAAATGTTCCCGTGAAAACTTGAGGAATGGAATGGATTTTATGGGACTGATTATTAAAAAGGAACCTTTTTTCTCGCGCCTTCTAAAGAAAAAGGGAAGGATGACGCTACATCTCAGGTCAATATAAAGCGAAAAAAAACAGGATAGGATATGGTATCAACTGTATACTTCTTCCTTAGTCAATTGCTTCAATTTTCTTTCAAGAACTGTTTCGTCGCTGAAAATTTAAGACAGGCAGAACGTTACACAGAAAAAAACTCTATTATTTTAACGCCCAAGCTCAACTTGTCAACTGAGGAATACAAAGCCGGGTACCCTCTACATAACAAGACCTTTGTTGACTTTACTGATCTTTTTAGAAGTGTCGAATTAATTTTCAGAATATTTAATTTTGATTTTTCTTCGAAGTGTTAATTTTACGTGATAAACAGCAAGACATTGGTTCGTAACTTAGGAGTGCTCGTTACGAAACAAGACATGGTTTAAGATAAATACATGTCAAAATGCCCCCGAACTTATCAATGACCACAGGTTTCGGTTTATTTCGAAAGAGCAACTTACTTACAGCTCTCATGAACATGTTACGAATAATTATATTGACGCTTAAATGTATATCCATTTGTTGTGCTTTTGCTGGAGACAGTTACCAGGAATCTAGACCTGGTAATGAGAAACGCAAAAACGGGGCAAGCAGTAGTTATCGCGTGACAAAACATCGTAGGAACCGTCGCATTCACGGACTAAAAGAAAGTCGCTTATAATTATTCGGATCCAGGAGGCACTTTAAAGAAAATTAAGCAACCTAAAACCCTTATTTAGGCGCAATGAAGAGCACTGCATTTCAAAAGAAGTCAAAGGAAATGCTCTTGCATAAAGGCCAAATAATGCCGACCAGAATCGAACCAGAAACAACTTACAATAATAGTAGAAAATGCGTGTCATGACCTCTCAGTATGAAATAAGCGGCAAAAATCACATTTGCTCAGTCAAAACGTTTTCCTTCAGAGGTATAATCTACCCGACAGTCCCGTCTAGTAGTGAATTCTCTACGTAAAAGCGTTTTAATTATGTTGTTGTCATTTTTATAATTTGTTGTGCAAGGGATCGGAAGCACGTGCTTTGATCCGGTCCTGAATATTGATTTGGCACCGATCTGTAAAGTAATCTCTTAGAGAACCAAATCCGGCCGGATTTTTCATTTTGACCTTTCCTTTGGAAAAAAGATAAAACCTATAAGTTAGAACGTTTAGCTAGCTGCCACCGAGGAGTATCGTGTCTCGTTGACGGCTTTTATAGCATAAAATTATATTTCGGGACTGTTAATTCAATTACCCTTACAAAATAAAGGTGGTGTAGGTGGGCAAATAGCCCCGCCTTTTAAAGTCATATGGATCTCTCCAGTTAACTGATTTGTGGATAATTTACAAGTTTATTGTTTGATTTAAATCATAATTTTTTTAGCTGGAGTTACGCTTTTAGCCCTGGATAAATCTATACTACAGTTAGGCTAGAACGTCACGGCATTGAAGGCCGGCTTCATTCATTCACAGTGGTTTCGTAAATGTTTAAGGCTGACCGCTTGCAACGAGCCTTCCTGCGTGGTACGTGCTCGTCATGGTCTCATGTTTTATCAGGAGTATCTAGGGCACAATTGTTGGACTTCTTGTATTCTTCTCGTAAGATACAAACACCCTTCAGTCCGGCTTGCCCGCCTGTTCGCCTTGGTCTCAGACCTAAACTTCAGTGTGAACGAATTTGAAGTTATGCGAGTGACATACTTTCGAGACAAATCTGGGCAAAATTATACCTTCGCTTTGTCTGTCATGGGCAACATCTATTTCAGGGTTCTGTGAAAGACCTCTGCCTTTACGAAATATAAGATTTCTACTCGTTTACCCTCCCCCCCCCCCCCCCCCCCCCTTTAATCATTGTTTTTTCACTCTTTTTTCTGCTCTGAAGCTCAGGCCTAGTTTTTATATACTTGCAGTTCGACAAAGTTAAAATAAATGTCTCTTTTTATTACGCTGATAGCTTTTGGAATTGCTCAAAGTATTAAAAGCAAGCACGCGGTGGATTCTCTTTTTATCAAGATGAAAGCAACAAGGTGTCTTGGGGACAATGTCCATGCTTTTACGTTGGCTGTTTTGTGCAAGTTCTTACGAACGAAAGTAAGTTTTTATATATAATGTTATATATGATTTTCATGTATTCATTTTTACATCTTCAGAGTCCTTCTAAGAGTTTATATGAGCCAGCTGAACGAGCCATTAGTTAGAGGACCGCACCGGCATCACAAAGGTCAGAAAGCCTAAAGGTCTTGCAACTACAAACTGATCTTCATCACTCTTCAAAGGGTTTTATCACATCGCGTGTGCGCTATATTTGCTTTATTCCGTACCACCGTTCTAGTCCGTTCTTGGCATGAAGCTCTAATTTTATCCATTTTCTCCCAAGCGAACGACCCTCCCTAGCTACTGTAGTCTCTGAAAGATGAAATCCATGTAGTCAGTTGCGAAGATCGGTGCCAAAAATCGTAGAATTGGCATCCTCTAATAATCATGACGCCGTGAATTTTTACATTCGCCTGAAAATTTCGTCGCCTTGAACTTCGTAGGATGTGGGGAAAGTAGATGGTTATAACAGCGGTATCAATGACCATTTGCAACAAACCCCAGCGCTGTTTTAGGGGCGGAGCTGGCTGTACTTGGGCTATCTGCTTCGAGGTATAATTTTTGCTATAAATTGTTTTCCTGTCACTCTCCTATTGATCACTTGCATCAAGCATTCGCCGGTCATTTCATGAAATCATGCCCTGTGTACAGCCTCTGCACAGCCATCCCCTCCGAACAAAATCGGGGAAAGAGACTTTTGTGTCGCGCTAGTCTACCTATTTCTATGATAACGTCATTTATAAGCCCATTGAGCTATCAAGAGCTCTAATAATAAAGCTGATAATATCAAGTGAACGATTTAGTGGTCTAGATGATGCATGGACCGACTGCGAGGCAGGCTACACACTGTCTTGCGCAGTTCGGATGGTCCGTCTGTGGCTCTGAACTGCACCATTACGTCAGCAGGTGCACGTGATGCATAGTATTGCATGTAAAGTTTGCGTTTAGAGCTAAACAGAGAAAATTTAGAGCAGACATAAACTTAATGAAATTGACAAAATAATTGCTACAACAACCTTTCAAATTGCTTTTCTTTTTTTTTTGTTTTTTTGTTTGTTTTTGTGTTCTTTCTGTCTTGTAGTGTGAGAAGATTAAAGCAGCCACCCATGAGGTGAAGGAAAAACTGAGAGAAGAGTGCAAAAAGGTGACTTTTCATGAGATTAAAAGGATAGACCCGGGTGTTACTAAACAAAGTAACGTAGTAACGAGTAAAGAGTAACGGAGTAACGAGAAAACGAGTAACGGGATAAAAATTAAACAGGTTAAAAAATAAATAAATAAATAATGAAAGAAAAAAAGATAAAAATGGTTGTAATATCCTAGTAATGACCTTTACCAATCTCGAATTCCAAAATTCCAAACAACGACGTCAACCCCCTATCCCTCCCTCTAGCAAAGTCGAAGGTATTTTCGCGCCGGAAATGTCACCTGGCTACGGCTGTTATTTGCAATTGAATATGCCTATCCAGCACATAGAGTAACAAAACGTTTCGTTGATCGTTCACCTGAAAGGGTTATTTCCTACAGCCCAGGATCAGGAAGACTATTTTAAAACTCCCGAGTTCAGTTTCTGAACAGTTGTCACAAATCATTGAATATGTACAACTCAACAAAACTGCATATACTGGTGTTCGGTCACTGTCCATGAGTAGTACCCGGGTAGTAGCATTAGTGCCAACATCGACATCTGCATCAATAAAATTGATTTCCATATGGTTAGTTTGATCCCGCTGTATACGTTGTGCTTATTGAGATCATGAAGAAAAGAAACAGAAAGTTTGTTTTGTGACGCATTCTTTTTTAGCCAAGGTATGGATTACCCTAAGTTTTAAGGTTTCAGCGTGAAACGGTTGTGATAACTAATGGATTAATTAAATTTTGTAAGAAGATTAAAGAAAGTACTACTTATGCCAAATGCAGGTCCCTCTTCGGAGTCGCAGGATGGTAAGAAGCGGCTGCAAATACCACTTGAGCTCCAAATAGGTCCTAATATAAGAGATTGATCGTCAAAGCAAGTTTAGAAGATACGATTATTCCTTTCCCGAAAGGATCATAAGTGGGAGAAGACAGAAGTAGGAACGAGGGTTCTTCTACGACTGATTTCAAGTTGTTGTTATATTAGCTCAGGCGCTTCATATAACACACCAATATTTTTTTAAAGTTTGCCTCAAGCGTGACCAGAAGCGGAAAAGTGGCTGACAGGGGCGTAGCTCAGCTGCCTTTAAGCTACTAAGCCCGAGCTTAACAAATTAAAATTTGGGTCAAAATGAGTTCATGTAATTGCATGTTATCAGGGAGTGAAATGGCAACTAATATAGGCACCAAAGGCTGTGACGATCATGCAAAACTGATGACACATACATGTCACAACGAAACTCTGCTAATGGCGAACGCTATCTTGGTTTTCCAAGTATAGATATATAGTTTGATTACCTGCTAGAATCATTGGGTTCAAGACTTGTCAATTTGGAGGATCTCAGCTTTAAAATAACATCTAGTAAACCGGCTGTTTTCGCCTTGTTTGTTCTGTTTCTTCTCGTTTTGTTTCGTTTATATTCAGTTTAATTCTGGGGACGCAGGACTTATTCGACTTAATGGCCGAATTTATACTACAGACGAGTTATCCGTCTAGACGAATTATCCTTCAGACGGATAATTCGTCCAAGTATAAATCCGAAGACGAATTTTTGCTTCATAATTGGTCTACATATTTTAAGCAGGAAACGACCGCGGGAAAAAGGAAACATTGCGAAAATATAGAAACCAGGCCCTCTCATGTGGAAACTTCGTCAAAAAACCGTGTAAGTTCCGTCTAGATATAAATTTAGAGACGGATAATCCGTCTAAGACGAATCAGCCTCAGACGAATTTTGCTCCATAGTTCGTCTTAGCACCGAATTTATACTAGAGACGCTTTATCCGTCTGAGACGGATAATCCGTCTAGACAGATAATTCGTCTCTAGTATAAATTCGGCCAATGGAATTGGCTACCACTTTGAAATATTAAGTAGCCAACTAGATCTTACAAAAAAAAGAGTTAGTTTCATGCCCTGGCAGTAACTATGTTTCGGTTGTTCTCCACTGATTGTTAAACGCAACTTCGAGCAAATTAAAAATCGATCTAAAAGCTAGTCTCGCTCTGCAATCCTATTTTGCCGCCAATATTCAAATTTCAGAGTCATTACATCGGGAGGTTATTTTCAAACATGATTTATAATTCCTTTTAAACCGGTAGAAACGTTCACTTTAATTAACTTTTGGGAGGTGGTATTAACTCGAATCCCGTTTAAAAGACATTGAAAGTTGAACAGGAAAGTTAATAACCCCGGGGGTAATAAGCGAGCAAACTGTTTCTTACCCTGCTAGCAGAGGCTTTTCCCTTGTTGTTTGTCAGCGTTGTACTGCCATTCTCTTCGCGGTTTTGGCTGCTCGCGTTTTGTTTTGGTTGTTTCTATGCCGAGGAAAAGACTTCTGCAGACAGCCGTTTGGGATTCCTGTTGAGCATGCGCTTTAGGTACCTCCAAGATCTAGGAGGTAATCACATGACTAAACCGGTTGTGGAACCCGTTTTATCGACTCGCTCATCTTTTATGTACTAGTGTGCTGTGCAAAAGTGAGCCCGCTATATCAACATGGCGAGTGCGAGTCATTCCCGTGGGAAAATTGACTCATGAATACATGAGCAAACTCCTGCGGCGGCATCGTATTACCGACACGTGACGCAGAAATTCCATGGTAACCGCATTTTCATCTCGCGCATGCTCAACAGGAATCCCAAACAGCTGTCTGCAGAGGTCTTTTCCTCGGCAGAGAAACAACCAAAACAAAACGCGAGCAGCCAAAACCGCGAAGAGAATGGCAGTACAACGCTGAGAAACACAAAGGAAAAGCCTCTGCTAGCAGGGTAACTGTTTCTAAGCCTTGGCAATCGAGTATTTGGTTAGTTGATAACCGTAATAAGGGCCCAACAAGATTCTATTATTTTGATTTACCTGGAAGAGCTATTTCTACTAAGAAATGAAATAATTGTGGCAATAAGAAAGAAAATCTGTACCTCACCTTATTCCATTGTTGCTCCTAGGTCATTATTAGGATATTACAACCATTTTTGTGTTTTTTTTTCTTTTATTAGGAATTTTTTTTTTTATTTTTTTAACCTGTTGAATTTTTTCCCGTTACTCGTTTTCTCGTCACTCTATTACTCGTTACTGCGTTTATCTGTTTAGTAACACCTGGATAGACCCATATTCTTGCAAACATTTTTTTGCAAAGGTTGTTTGCTTTGAATTCTCTATACTAAATGGAACGAAATATCATTAAAAAAATCAAGAAAATTAGCATATGAAATCGTGAGAGAAAATAACAAAAACGGATTCGCCTTCTTTCAAAAAATCCCTCGAGTTGTTTTTAAAGAATAGTGCACAAATCATTCTGGGATGAAAAAATCCTGCGGGCTCGGATGTATTTTGGATCTTCGTTTCTGTTGCGGCAAACGGCAACACACCAGAAAAAAACAGCAACTTGAATTAAAAAATCCTATAAGAGGCGTCCCTAAAAGACTCAAAAGTACCGTAGAACATAACAATCTCCATCGAAAGAAAGGGAGGAAACGCTTTTTACACGGTGGCCTCGTGCATGCTCGAACTTACGGGGGCCTGGAGACCGGAAGACCAGCAGTAACAGCCTCTCTTCCCCCGCAGAAAATCAATGAATCATCAATGAATATTAGTGTCCTAGCGTAATCATAATAATAATCATAATTATAATCGTAATCGTAATCATAATCATAATGCACTTGGAACTATCTCGGGGAATGCAAAGGCCTAGCTAGTATGGGAGGACTTACCAGATATTTAAGCGTACAGTTGTCAGCCATCCTTGCATTGGTACTGCATGCCCATATCTTGCGGAAAGTGTTATGCCTCTAAGCTGTGGGATGGCTGCTGAGACGTGGCTGAGAATTCCCAGAAAAGGAACTGGAGAGGATCACACCATAATAATAACTGTTACAATGATAATTATTATAAAAGTAAATTACAATTGTTATGAGGATCAGAATTATTTTTAGTTTATCCGTCAAGCAATTCTAGACTTTTCTGGAATTATCTTATAATCTGTAATGTTCCAGAAATATCTGTAATGTAACTCAGCAGTTTCCGCAAATAGTAGATGTTGTAATACACTATAAATAGTAATGGAATGTTCTAGATGTTTAAAGAAAAAGTATAAAACTAGGCTTCCAAGTATCAAGGTGTTGTTGTGTGCCCGAGGGTTTTCCCTCGTGGCTAGTTGTGATTGAGCTTATCAGCTATGGATGCTATACACTGAGAAAGCTGTCATTATAACTATGGAGGAGCTATAACCTTGGACATTGCTATATCAAGAGAAAAGAAAGAGACGATAGCAGAAAAGAGAAGATAAAAGAATTCATGATGAAGTTTCCCGGACGAGTTTGTGAACACAGAAAAGCCAATGAGTGGAAAGGATCCAGTGAAATTCAAGAAAGTCGATCATTAATGTCTCAAGTCAGCTGAGTTGACAGTTGTTCCTGTATGGCCACGAAAGACAATAAGTCTGCCTGCTTTACGAACTGCTTAACTTAATCTTTAACTTTAGTAACTATAACAGTGTATAATTAAATAAACAATAGGTAAAAAAGGTAACTGCTCGTCGTCACACTTTTGTTGCATGCCTTATATCGTACTCGGGAATTCTTTTAACTTATGCCTTGTTCACGGGCATCTCTTGGTTATTCCGGTACGTAACAAAATTATCATGAAAAAATCTGCCAGAATCCTTTGAGGAAACTATTTAAAAAGCTTTAACCATTCGCTCCTGGAGATTTTGCCGAAAAACGCGTTTTGAAGCTAGTCGAGTGGTTTTCTGGTCACTGTCATGCTATAAATAATGGTAATTGAACTGAGTGGAGTGCAATTTGGTCTGAAATCATACCCGTGATTTCGATTTGAAATCACAAGTATGATTTCAGACCAAAATTGCACTCCACTCAGTTCAATTACCACTTTATTACATCCATTTTGAAATCACTCATTTTTTTTTAATGTGTATTTATTGGTCCACGAGGTTGGTTTGTAAAAAGCGGAACCGGAAATGCGTTTACATGTAGGTGCCATGTCAACAAAACAAAAATGACAGATGTCACTTTACCAAAAACTCATTGAATTAGCTTTTATTCATGCAAATGTCCAAGCAGTTCTAAAATCTTGTTACTACAAAAATAGTCTTCTTCAAAGTTTAGTCCTCGTCGTCTGACTCAATGATATAAGCCCTTCGCTTCTTCTGCGGTTGTGACTGAGGCATCGCGTTTTCTTGGGAGAAAAAATTGAAAGTACAGCCGGTGTAATTCTGCGATGAAGCAGCAAGACTACCAGCACACGTAAACGCTGCCATGCGGTACTGAAACTGTGAGGGACAACTTGGCGGAAATCCTGCAAAACCAGCAGCCTGAAAATCAGGATTCAGGAATTCCATGGCCTGGTGCATTTGACCTTGCTGTTGGACGCTATTAATAGGAACCAGTGGTGCTCGTTGGGGTAGGACTGGCTGTTGTACTGTTGAATTGTTGGTGCCTTTGCAGCTGTACTGTTTTGATTGGAAACGTCGTTGGGACCGTTTTCATTTGGCACTACCTTAAATCCGCTGATTATGTGAGACAGTTCTTTCCGTTGATTCTCGTCTATTTCGTCGTAGTCATCCAACGAAGATTCACGTGCATGGCCTGTTATTTCACAAATAATGTTGCGCAGCTGACCAGACTTTTTCAATTTGGACACCAACGTTTTTCTCATGCTGTGGTTGGTCAGTTTTTTGTTCGTCTTTAGACAGGAGGCCATGGATTTCATGATGTTGCCGATGGTATTTTCGCCCATTCTAATTTTGGTGTACCAGATATCATTTGATTTGGGACGATTTATAACGCTCAGGTACAGTGGCCCTTTATCTTTCATTCCGTCGCGTCGCTTGGATAACCAAAGCTTGAAAAGGCGCACTGGATCAGTTTTTCCGCCATCGGTGGAATACATAGCTTGTGGTGTTGTTCTTCGCAATGTTGTTAGACCACCGCTTCGTGTTTTAGTGGGACCTTCGCGGAATTCTACAACTTCGCTGCCGTCTTCTTGTTGTCTTATGACGAAGTCCTCTACGTAGGCGTCATAGTGCTCCTGCCGACCTCTAAATCCAAGTTGCTCAGTCAAGTTTTTGAAGTTAACATTGGTCAAGACTTCTCCATTGAAATCACAAAGCTGACCTTTTACCCAGAGGGAAGACTCTTCCTCCGAAGTGAGAGGCTGAGATTTGTTTGGTCTTTTCCCCTTTCCTTGTTGTCGGAGAGAAATTGCCTTCGCGTGGAGGATTTCTTGTGAGTTGTGAGACTCCCTCGATCGTACGATAATCAGTGGATAATTCTTCTCCTTTAAATACCTTTCACTGGCACTGCATGATTTTAAGGGATTCCGGCTCGTAATCATCTCCATCCCCTTTTTTTACTTCGGCGTAGAACTTGCTCAGGATGTTGTCAAGCTCTTCCGGCGCCATTGTTTCTATGTTTACATTTTCTAGATGACGAGACTGGCACCAACTTTTGAATACATTCATCCACTGTTTTGTCGAGCGGGAGGTTTTTTTTTTGTTGACAGCAACAGCCTTGAGCTCTTCAATTTCTTCGCTTGAGATTTCAGGGAGCCTGGTAGAATCTACATTTTGTACTTTCTGAGTTGGCTCTGGATTTGTCTCTTTGTTGCTGGACTCGGGATCGCACGCATCCGGAGCGGATGTGGAGGAAAAACTATTAAAATATTCGCAAAACTGGACACTGAATGTCGGAAACTCCCCTAAAAGTACTTCTTCAGCCTCAAGGAGCTCACTATCATCATTAAGAAACTGTAAGTAGTTAAATTCGTCCATTTTTGCTTTTGTAAAAAGAAAGTTTTGGCAACAAAAAACTTGCGCAAAGTTTTCGACACAATATTGCCCTTATTTGTTTTTTTGTTTTCCTGCAATTTGATTGGTTACTGTGAATGATCCTTGAAATCTGATTGGTTGTTTTGCTTAAGTGCTACTTTCTTATTGGTTGAGAAAAAGATGCGATTTAGAGCACAAAATAGTGCGATTCGTGAATAAATCACATCGCTCTGAGCCAATCAGATTGCAAGGATTACCTGTGATTTCCAAATGGATGTAATAAAGAGCTAAAACTTACCACAAACCCGTTTACCGGTCGTACACTTCACGGCCTTCTGATCCAGATGCAAAATATCAGCTTGCGAAGTTCGGGCATGCGTTTAAAAGTGACACAGCAGTCTTGACTTTTACTTTTCCCTTTCTCTCCTCCCCTCTTTTTTCGCTTTTCTTGCTCATTTTTTTTTCTCTTGCTGGGCATTTAGTAGGCTTCATTTTGATGGGAAGAGTTTTTAGGAAAGCTTTTAGGATCTTAGAATTAGGTGAAAGGAAAGGTAGGTGGGTAATGGAACAAGATTTTCATGGAGATTTACAGGTCCACCTTGCATGGTTTTTTACCGTTTTCTCCGGTGTCCGTGTCCTCTTCACTCTGCACAAGTTAGCGGACAAAGTTGGCCTTGACCGTTAAAACTGATGACGTCACGAGGGTTAGCAAGGACGTGGATTCGCACGGGCAGTTACGGGCGGTTCAGGGGCGAATGGGTTAAACATGTACGAAAAAGTCTTGAGACAAGGCCGAGGGTGGTAGCTAGAGAGTCAACCTTTTATCACACGGCAGAGAAAATTTGCAGGAAAGTAATGTTCTATCTGATAATTTTTCTCCATGACCAAAAGAGGGACATGACGCCATCAGTCACGTCATCAAATCGTTTTGAATGTTTTAGTTTGTTTTTAAAGTACCTTTTTGTCATAAATTGCCAAGTTTTTTGCTGTTTTTATCAACAATTCTTTACACTGTATTGTCTCTGGGGACACTAAGCCGGGTTCAGAAACTAACGTCTTATATTTCCGTTATAACGAATCCCTATTCAGTGGACACCTCTATTAAGCAGACACTAAGCCGGGTTCAGAAATTAACGTCTTATATTTCCCTTTATAACAAACCTCTATTAAGCGGGCGCAGACACTAAAAATAAATTGTATTTGGCTAATTTCTAATGTTAATAACCTCTACTAAGCGGACACAGAGCTGAATTGACGATAGTAGTATTGGATTAGGTCCTTGAGATACGTACTGTAGTCGATTAACAAAGATAAATCAATACATTTATCTGTCAATAAACTGTAGATTAGACCGAACGTACAGCACAGCTTTCTCAACAACACTATCACAGTACAGAATAACCGTTGAAAGGTAATCGTTAAAAACAAACATTGCGCAACTTTTACAAACTTCTATTAAACGGACACCCTCTATTAAGCGGACAATAAGGAATGTCCCGAAGGTCTTTTTACCTGTGTAGTACATATAGTGATAAAAATAATAGGTAATGTATAAAACAATTAAACAGGTTATATACTAGGTGATACATAGGTACATATAAGAAGTACTACTCACTCGTATTTCTCTACTTATAAACTATAAAGATCTCACTGATTGAATATATCGATTATGATCATAAGATAAACTAAAAAGGTTAATCTAAATCTAGAAAAGTCCTAGAACAATCTCCCTACATTATTTTCTCTTTATTTCTTATCGTAGGACGATGGACTTGTAGATCAAGTACTGTGCCAAATGCTTCAACACGCTGATAAATCGGCTAATCCTGAAACTCTCGAACTGGCGCTGGAATGGTACAACGAGTTACTAGATCTGCTCGACTTTATGGTCTTCAATATCCCTGGAGTCTTCGTTAGGAGAGCAGATTGCTTGATAAAGCTGGTAGGAATACTTAGGGACGATGATACATTAAATCTGTATTAACAAAATACAATTAAACAGTCAGTTAATATATAAACATTTTTTTTCCTGTGCGGCAGAAATATGGTAATTAATGTAGACTAATTTTACAGAACTGATTCTTTTCAAAGTGATCTTAGTTCCCTATCAATTGGAGTGATGTG
>JBBMOI010000019.1:3870000-4052500 GCA_038088405.1 Porites divaricata | reverse complement strand
GAACAAGCCATAGGCTAAATGCATTGGAAATAAAGTTGGTTTAGCTTTACTGTTTCTGAATTAAGTAAAAACAATTCTGCTGAAACTAAATTGGTAATTGCTATATTGAACGAAAAAATGTCAATGAGTGCGTTCCTTTCAGATGATCCGGATCAGGATCAGTGATCCGAGATCACTTGAATCCTGTTGGATAAAATGAAGCGATGAATCCACTCTGGACAAGGATTCATCGGTTCATTTGATCTACCATGATCCGAGTGATCTAGGATCACTGATCCTGATCCAGATCATCCCAAAGGAATGCACCCTGTTTCAACTAAATTAAACATCATAAAGCAAGTAAATCAACATGCTTGATACATCCAAATTCTCTTTGTAAAGTACCAAACTGAACGTGTCTTAGTATTTACAATGACATTTCCTTGGCTTCTGTCTGTTGATTTTAGATAAAGTTTACCCAAGAACAAGAAGAGAATCATGGTACGATTTATATTTATGCTTTTACTTTTAAAATTTTTGTTAATAGTGCACGTACATTTAATTTATAATGATTATCATTGCAGAACCAGTTTGGATACACCGTTTAGGCAAATACGTGACTGAAAAAGAAAGGCTTTCAAATAGAACAATGTAGATCATATTTAGGTATCTGGGCAACCAAGCTCGATACAGCTTCCATTATCAATTTAGAACAATCATGGTGATCATAAATAAAGAAAGATGGTAAATTTTAAGCTCGGTGAAGAAATGAGAAAGGATGTAATGAACATGTCACGAGAACGGGACACATTGTATATGAGATTATGTTGCTCAGCTCACCACAAGTCCTTTGTAGCTCAGTGGTTAGAGCGTCTAAGCGGTGTACGAAAGATTTTAGGTTCACTTCCTGTCTGGGACTCAGATTTTTTGTTTAACCCGTGCTCGTGACATGTGGATCACATCGCTTCTTACCCGCATACAGGCACAATGTGTTCTAACGTCCCTAACAAATCCCTTTTCGTTCCGTTACTAGAGCAATTGACATCGCAAGTGAATACAGCCAAGGATGAAGGTATTTCCTTATGTTCATTTTGGTGTTGTTACTGGTTCAGTCTGTTGTTTTAGAGGTAATCCGGTCCTACCTTTTATTCTAGCAAAGAAAGAAAGAAGAAGAAAGAAAAACAGGCTGGAAAAACTGAGAAAGAAGAAAAAGAAAGAAGCACAAATAAAAAAGGAGACTGCCTCAGGTACGTAACTCAAGTTTTCACCTGCTGTTTATTGGAAAATCATAACCCGTCTGATGCAGAAATACCAGGATTTCTCCAGCGGCCATGTAATGTTCTTTTTATTATATAAACACCAATGGAAAGCCAAACCATTTTACTTTAATAGTTTTTCGGTGTGAAAGGCGCGATTTACTATGTAGCCATAGCAAAGGTGATATTTTCACATGTGAAGATAGCGCCGAGTTGGCTATAACTATCTCATATCCAACAAGCGCGAATGAAATAATTGTTTATTGATTTTTAAAACTCCAAACGTCTGGTTATTACAACTGAACTTTAGTAAATTTCATTTTAAATATTACAAAACGGCTGGATATTAATGTAACTTCCGGTAAACGAAGGGCAAATCACATGACATGTTCGCCGTTTGCGAACTTAGTTGAATGAAAAATCTCGACAAGTACTGTTTTCGCTTGTCATTACATAATCTGCTCGACGTACGGACGAATTAAGCCTATAATTTCTGTAAATTTGTAAGAAACTTCGGAGTACCATTAAATAATTTCAAACCAAAGTTTGTTTCGTCGGTAGAAAGTTCGCGAAATCTACTTTCTTGGGCCACTTTGTCCGCGAGAAATTTTGTTGTTTTCCAAATAAGGTCAAACTAAGGTATATGAGCTGACAACCGAGATTGAGTGAAGGAATCAGAATGCTAGAAATACATTATCCGAGGTTGAAAATTTAATAATAATTCATATTCTTCCCAACTGTACTCGCTTAATTTAAAATAATGGAGTACTTGACCGTGAACTTGAGAGCACAACCTAGTTGATTTCCTCTTTTTTCATTTATTTTTTTTTTGTTTTCGTTACCAAGATTATCACAGAAGACAACGAGGTTATATTAATATGTTTCCTCCAGCCACGGTTTTTAGCGTGTAAGCTCTCAGACAGACGATATATTGTTTTTATTTTAGCCATAAATGACCAAGATAGTTTGAATAACGATTTAAAAACAGGAGAGTGACCGTAAGTAAATTTTAAAAAGTGCCTTTTTATTCCAGAAGATCAAAAGCCCATATCAGCCGAGACAAGCGCTGATGAGAGTGAATATGATAATGAAAACATGGGTTTTGGTGCCAAAGCAGAATTAAACACTTTTCCAATTTCATCATCTACTTGTATGACTTCGGTTGTTAGTGGACATGAAGATTCATTGGAGGATGGATTTGTAACAGTACGGCGTGGTCGCCGCTCACGTGGCCAAGTAGTGACAGCGGAAGTGGGAATGCAGTCGTCGGCTAAACCGGTAAAATCGCCTTGTCAGATGGGTAGTGAAATACAGGTCTACTCCCAAAGCTTAAATACGTGCAATACTATGGACCGTACTACATCTGCTATAACCCCCTGAATTAAGCTCCCAAGTTTAAGAATACGCCTTATAAATTAACCCTCGGACGTACAATGGGAGGGGGTGGCACCCCAAAAGGTTTTTTTGAGTTTTTTCCTAGAGGATAAAACATCAGTACTTGACGTTTTCAGTAGCTGTTCATTCATCTCTCGCGCACATTTTGAGACAAGTTTAGTGATGGTCAGTTGCTATGGTTACGAACTATGACGTCATAAGCAGCAGGTGGTCAAGCCAATTTGGGTTGAAAATACATGTTTTTTCAACTTCTTTGAACAATAAAAGCAAATCTTGTGGCTAAAATCATG
This sequence comes from Porites divaricata, assembly GCA_038088405.1. Lineage (NCBI taxonomy): Eukaryota > Metazoa > Cnidaria > Anthozoa > Scleractinia > Poritidae > Porites > Porites divaricata. The sequence goes on along the minus strand of JBBMOI010000019.1, from coordinate 4,049,580 downwards.
CAAAGTGCTTATTTATGTGTTAATTTTCATGTAAAGCACCAAAAATAACCTGATGACAATGTCTTAATTATATCTGGTTTCAGCTAAATTAAACATCATGAAGTAAGTAAAAAGGGCTTCAGAATCAATATGAGTAATACATTCAAATTCTCTCTGCAAACTTCAAAACTGAACGTGTCTCAGTATTTGCAATGAGTGACAGTTCCTTTATCTTCTGTCTGTTGATTTTAGATAAAGTGTACCCAAGAACAAGAAAGGAATCATGGTGCGAATTATATAATGCTTTTAGTTTTAAGTTGTTATTGATTGTGCGCGTGTATTTAATTTATAATTATTGCAGAACTCTGGATACACCGCTTAGGTAAATAGGTGATCGAAAAAGGTAGGCTTTCGTGTAGAACAAGTGGATCGCAGTTATCTTGGCAACCGAACTCGATACAGGTTCCATTATCACTTAAGAACAATAATGGTGACGCAAAATAGAGATAAAATAGACATTAAAATTTACCATCTTTTTTTTTTCATCACACACATGACGATTTCGACACCGCTGATCCTAACAGTAGGCAGGACGCATGCCATACATGAACCTTGTGTGTGGTCCAGGTCACCTTCGTAGCTCAGTGGTTAGAACATCTAACCGGTGTACGGAAGGTCCTAGGTTCAATTCCTGTCTGGGACTCAGATTTATTCTCCTGCTTTCGTGACATTTTGATACCTTCTCAATAATGGTGGCCCTTTTATATAACTACGCGTCTGAAATGACTTGTACCCGCATACAGGCACGATGTGTTCCAACGTCCCTAATAAATCCCTTTTTCGTTCCGTTACTAGAGCGATTGACATCGCAAGTGAATACAGCCAAGGATGAAGGTATTTCCTTATGTTCATTTTGGTCTTGTAACTGGTTCAATCAGTGTTGTTTTCGGGGTAATCCGGTCCTACCTTTTATTCTAGCAAAGAGAGAAAAAAGAAGAAAGAAAAACAGGCTGGAAAAACTGAAAAAGAAGAAAAAGAAAGAAGCACAAATAAAAAAAGGTGACTTCGAGTTTTGACTTGATGTTTATTGGAAAATCATAATCCGTCATATTAACAATAGTTAACAAGCAATAATAGCGGAGCTCCCACGCACACGCGAAGCGCGCGCGTGGGCGGAGCCCCATAGCTTAGTAAATCTACCCATCCCAGAAAATTTGGTAATCACGTGACCGTACACCAACCGACCGCCCGCCCGCCGTCCGTCCGCACCACAGGACAACCAATGTTTACTTTCACACTTTCTAACTACTTTCCATTTGAGAGCCCAGGAGGAAACTGATTGCTCATGAATGTTGTGATCAATTGACAGCTGTCAAAACAAGGTATCCACTGACCAGTATCACCTGACAGTATCGCGGGCTCAGGTGTCGACCCATCGAGGTCGAGTACTTTTTCAAGTTATCCGCTGACAAGTTACTGGTTTTCATATGATCGCAGGCTCAAGTTTAATATTTTTTTAAAATTTATATGAAATATGCTGTGTTTATATCATGATGGCCCCGCACTATTAAGAATTTGATTTCAAACTAACCATGGACGCGAAAATTCCGCAAGTTAATTAAGATACAGGCGTGGAAGACCTTTTCTTACCTAGGTCACGCGTTGGGCACGCTTTACGCCCAATTTTTATGCTCTGATTGGTCAAAATTTGACAGGTGAGTCCATGCGGAAAATGTATGCAGCATCTTGAAACTTGTTTACTTTGACAGCTGAAGCTGACAGAGTTTTGTGTCAACTTGTGATGTTTTTAACTGTCTTTTTCCACTGGATGTACAAAATGAAATACAGCTGCTATCAAGTCTGTTATTCATGGCTAGTCTGTTCATTGGTTTTTTGGTTGAGAGATGCGTGGCTTGTCAAAGTTGGAAATCCGATTTCGGATGGCATCGTTTTCGTTTTTCACCTTGCTTGATTCGTTTTTTAGAGGATTCAAAATTCTCAAGCGATTATCGCGTTACTTTTTTCAGGAGCTGCATCTCAAATGGTAAGCCTGAGTAATAATTGCATTTGAAGTTTGTTTTTTTATATCTAATTTCATGTAGTCGAGCACAATTTATGCGGCAAGTTTATGCACGTTTGTAAGATTTGAGACAATGAACCGACCTAATATCAGGTTTGCAGGGTTTGATATAAGCTTACAGAACTTTAAAAAGCCGTTAGATTAATTTTCTCACCGCAAATAGAGAGAAAACGTTCCGAAGAATATTTAGTTATAAATTTGGCTGTAGAAAGAAAACTTTGAGCGATTTTCTTGCCTCGAGTTCATCTTTGAGAAAAGCAAACACCGCGACGCCGGCTTAAAACATAAACTTACTAAGCTTTAAGACTCAGGATTTTTCGAAACGCTACTTATCTTCGTGAATGAAAATTGTTGTCTCTGTAAATGTTTAACCGAATTATATTTCTTTTAGTGATTGTTAGTAGTCTCTCTTGCAATTTTAATCGCTGTGCTGTTTGTTTTCAGTCGTTCATGAACATCGCTTGCAGGAGTTATCTTTTTGCCGCGCGTATCAAACGCTTTTCAAGATTACACATCGTTATAAAACCCTTAAATAAAAAAAAAAAAACAATAAATTATTTATGTTGAAGCATAACTCTATTAATGTTCACAGCAAATTTGGCGCTCGTTAAAAGTGAGAACTGGCTGGCCGTATATGTGATTTTGCAAATTTTTTTAACGGTTTTGCTAAAAGCCCACAATTGATCGTCCTGAATATTGACTGAGTGCAATTTGTCTTGAAAAATTGTGAAATACTACATTCTGCCTGAGGTCTGTATGATAAATAGTACTGTTTCACCGCAGATGTGATGTGTAAAAAGTATAAAAGGTTGGTTTACAAATCCCCGGATCTGTTTTGCAAGATTTTGTAAAGTAAACTTGTCGAAAGCAAAAAAATTGCCTTGATTTGTTTTCCAAGAATTTGTTTTCCAGGTATAATCTACTGTGATCAAGAGCCATTACGGCTCTTGAATGTGATCGAAGATGATTGCTATTTTTGGGTGTTTTACATGGCTATCAACTCGATGTAAGATTGTTTCACTCTAAAATCACTTAGTCTTTCCCTCAAAAGTCATATGAATTTCCCCTTAAGTTAACTGATTTGTGGATTACAAGTTTATTGTTTAATTTAAAAAATAAATTTATTAATGGGAGCTTCGGTTTTAGCCCTGGCTAAATTTATGTATTAACTCATGTATTATATTTTTCGCACTCGCTTCGTGAAAGATGAAATAATTGCTCATGAACTTGAGCAACGCCTAGTTGGTTTCCTTTTCATTTCGTTACCAAGATTATCACAGAAGACAAGAAGGTTATATTATGTTTCACCCGCCAGGGTTTCAGCGTGTAAGTTGTCAAACAGACGATATATATATATATATATATATATATATATATATATAGTTTTTATATTAGCCATAAGTGACCAAGGTAGTTTGAATGACGATTTAAGGTGGCTCGACTGGATTTTTTAGGGGAGATACCTCCCAAGTTTGAGCATTAATTACGTCGCCATGAGTAAAGATATGGAAAAGAGATTACCACAACTGTATTATATAAAGATGAAAATTTCTTATGATCTGGGTTTTATTGCAATCGGAGTCGCCATGGCAACGTAACGACGCCATTACGTTTCTTATTTATCTTTGTGTTTCTCTATGCCAGGAGTTTTTTTAAAAAATCGCTTAAGGGGGTTTGTACCTGCCATAATTGCCTCAATTATGGCAAAGTTTGAACAAATTCTATGAGAGCGTTTTCGAAATATTTTGAAACAAAGTTTTAAGCATCATAAAAACAGTGAAATAGCGTGCTATCCACACAATTAGCTAATTTTTTAAGAAACTGATAAGCTTTGGAAACAAAGCTTCATCTCATAGTGGTGTGATTCCATTGAAAACATCCTACACAAAAAGAGGGCAATTGCTCTGGGCGATAGTGAGCAAGAAGAATTTTATTAACTTGCATTCAGCTGCTTTTGTTACAGTTTATGCACGTAATTTGGTTCATGCCTACAAATTTCGCATTTTTCCAAAAACCGCTCGATAAATTTTTTTATAAATTTGAAAATTCCGAGATCGGTCGTCAATAAATATACCCTGCAAGTTTCAAGAACATTAAAAACAGGGAAGGCTTTTAAATAGGGCTTGAAATATAACTAATTTTTCCCTTAGATTTTGTGTTTACAAGTGAGCGTCCACATTATTCACTGGCATTGTTTTCAAGTTTCATATGCACGTGCAAATTCAGAAAAAAAGATAGAATTTGCATCAAAAAGGACCCTCGGTTAAATCTCTGGAATATGCTAATAACCGGGTAAAGAAATTAGTTATATATTATAACATCACAGCAACTCTATGTAAGAGTTTCTGTGATGTTAAAACCCGAATAAGATAATTAAGTGTTGCATTCTACAAGATGAGCCGTGACGTTCACCGTCTCGGCCCTCACTGACCTCACTGCTATCTGTGACTCAAGTCAACTATTAGCATATTCCGGATATTTCTTCCGAAAGTAATCGAGAGTTCTTTTTGATGCAAATTTACTACTTTTTGCTAAATGTGCACGTGCATATGAAACTTGAAAACAATGCCAGTGAATAATGAGGACGCTCGCTTGTAAACACAAAATCTGGGGGAAAAATTGGTCATATTTGAGTTCCTATTTGAAAGCCTTCCTTGTTTTCAATGTTCTTGAAACTTGCAGGGTATATTCATTGACAATTAATCTTGGGATTATGAAATTATTAAAAAAAATTATCGTGCGGTTTTTGGAAAAATGCGAAATTTGTAGGCGTGGACCAAAATACGTGAAAAAAAGAAACAAAAGCAGCTGAATGCTAGTTAATAAAATTCTTCTTACTCGCGATCGCCCACAGCAATTGCCCTCTTTTTTTGTAGGAGGTTTTCAATGGACTCAAACCACTGTGAGATGAAGCCGCGTTTCTAAAGCTTATAATTTCCTTTGAAAATTAGCTAATTGTGTGGATAGCATGCTATTTCACCGTTTTCATGATGCTTAAAACTTTGTTTTAAAATATATTGAAAGCGCTCTCATAGGATTTGTTCAAACTTTGCCATAATTGAGGCAATTATGTCGGGTACAAACTCCCTTAAGCGATTTTTTAAAAGAAACCATGGCACAGGGAAACGCAAAGATAAATAAAAAACGTAATGGCGTCGTTACGTTGCCATGGCGTCTCCGATTGCAGTAAAACCCAAATGATAAGAAATTTTCATCTTTATATAATACAGTTGTGGTAATCTCTTTTCCATATCTTTACTCATGGCGATGTAGCTAATGCTCAAACTTGGGAGGTATCCTCCTAAAAAAATCCAGTCAAGACACCTTAAAAACAGGATAGTGGCCGTAACTAAAGTTTTAAAAAGTGCTTTTTTATTCTAGAAGATCAGAAACCCATATCAACTGAGAAAAGCGCTGGTGAGAGTGAATCTGAAAATGAAAGCATGGAATGTGGTGCCAAAGCAGAATTAAACATTTTTCCTATTTCATCATCTACTTGTATGACTTCGGTTGTTAGTGAATATGAAGATTCATTCCAGTCATTGGAGGATGGATTTATAACAGTACGGCGTGGTCGCCGCTCCCATGGCAAAGCAGTGAAAGCGGAAGTGGGAATGAAGTCGTCTGCTAAACCGTTAAAATTGCCTTTTCAGATGGGTAGTAAAATACAGGACCGTACTCCATCTGTTATAACAACTAGCTCCCCTGAGTTAAGGTCAGGAGTGGAAGAATTAGGATTTAGTTCTACTGGGGGTCTCAACACAGAGACCTTTAAGAATACCACCTCTTCACCTAGAAACCTTAGGGCCAGGCCAATAAACGCATCAGACGTCATTACCATAGGGCCCTTTGAGGTACGCCCAAGCATCGAGGAGTCTAACATGACGATAAGCAGCGAACCATCTAGTAACATTTACAGGAAAATTCCCGCTGGAGTATTTGTTGTGTGTGATGACTTTCTTCACAAAAACTATAGGCGAGCTGCAAGCATCCATGAAAAGTGTAAAGCCTGTAAAGGTTGCGAAATTCGTTTAAAGCTAAGGTACGCCTTCTGGAATTACAAAGGCAAACAGTGGGAGGTGATAAGACCGTATCCAGAGGGCAAAGTTCCAATTAATGTCGCTTTCAAGGAATGTCAACATCATACAAATAACACACCTTGTCTGCGGACACCCTGTTCATTTCCTCATGGCCAACAAGAGCGACTCATGTGGACCTTGGAAAGAGAAGGAAGTAAGTTTTTTACTATTACTAAATGTTTTTTGATGTAAAATCATTGAACCATTGTGAAAAAACAACCCGTACATACATCACGCACTGATGAAAGCGTCTGCGGACTGTGGCCTTTACGATAGCTTTCTATTTGACAAATAGATTCCCATGTTGCCATGCAATCTGTTCATGATGAGTAATAGTTCACAAGCGTCAAATGTGGTAAAAACAAAGACGTTGCACACAAGCCGCAGGCGAGTGTCTCACTGATGTTTTTGCCACATTTTGACTTCTCCTGTGATCTATTACTGAGCAGACCTACGGGAATAAACAATTTCTAACTCCAGAGGTCTGGGAAAAAATTATTACCTTAACTAAATCACCTATACCCCCTCCCCAACAACAGAACGTTAGCAAAAGATTTTTGCTGTGAAATTGTCTTTCGAAGCATTCAACCTTGTTTTCTACACGGCGGATGGGAGCGCTTGGCTTGTTTTGAACCAAACAAGGCAGCGAGGTTTCTGAAGACGCTAGAGGTACATTCTGTTCTCTATGATCAAAGAAAAGTACGGGAAAAGTAAGGAAATGTTTGTAGTTATAAAGGTTTCATGGACGTTTTCAACAATTTGACATCTGCTCGACCGATTTAACTTGCGTGAACTCAACGATAAAATTTCTGTTACGCGAATTGCTTTTTAGGATTAACTTATGGGTTTTTCAATAAAAATTTATCTGTCATTGTTCATTCATAACATTACCTCAAAAACGACCATGAGAGTACAGATCGTGAGATTTTTAGAAACATTCAGACGGGTCCTTTCTTTAATGAACACTGAAGTGTCGTTTTTTTACGAGTTCCATTGAATTTTTTCTTATTCATTAGTTGCCATTCAAGAATTTTGCAGTGTGTAGAATTTCAGAATTTCGGCAGTTTTGCAGTCGTTTGCTTACGGCTCTATTAATATTCTGGCTGAAAAAGTGAGCTTATCTAAAATATGAAAGAGTTCCGAGTTTGTTAAGTATACTAAATGACAAGAGTGAGCTAATTGACAATAAAGAAAAAACCCACACACCTGCCGTACCGATTATTATAACTTTTCGAGAATTTGTGCCAGTTCAGCTTCAGATTCAGGCACTGTTTAAGTCACAAACGCTTCTTCTTTTCTTCTTGATCTTACTTGTATACAGTTTAGTCCCAAAGGCTACAACGCTTTCACTGGCACAAAGCAAAATAATTGCGAAAACAATTTTCAAAACTGCGAGTCTCCCGTAGCGATGACAAATGATGGCAACTGTTGTGTAGATTTTCTTTAGTTAAGGCATTTTAAAGTCCTCTAGAGCTCTTTCCGTCTTGGTTTCTCCGTTTTGTAGATAGCTCCTGCTAAATATTTTTCGAGGTTTTTACTTGCTTAATCCGAAATAGACTCACAAATATTTTCAAAACCGCGCGCCATGTTGAACAAAACAAAGACAACTGAACATGCTTCCATGATGTCATCCATGTATCTGTATACCCTCAAATAGATCATAGGGCAACGACCAATCAAAGCGCGCGAAATACTAACGACCTAAACCTATATTTCTCTATTTTCACAGTTCTTCCTACTCCTTGGGAGACCCTTACTGGAAACTCTGAGAAGGCCAAAGGAACACCCCCTCGCTCGCAACCACAGTTACGATATAGACCTTGCCCACCAGGTGTAAAAGGCGGTGCCTTCAAGCTTTGTAAAAGGTATTGATATCCGTTTCAAGAACTTTTTAACACCAGAATCCGCTGTACGAAACTCTCCGTTTTTTATAATTGATCGAAGGCACAAATTCTAAACTACCGTACTTACTTCACAAGTTAAATATTTTCTTTAATTATGCTAATTACGCTTCTTTATACAGATCTGTTCACTGTGGAACTTGAGAATTATCTGTAAATGACAAAACTTATAGAGTGTTTTCACTCACGTGGCCAGCATCTATGTAAATATGTTCGAACAAAAGAAAACGTTTGCATAAGAAAAGAGTTCAACTCCCAGAGGACTGGTTTGGGACACCAACATGGCCGCCGTTTCATTGTTTTGGGACACCAATATGGCCGTCGTGACGTCATGTGAAAACACTCTATAATAGCCTCTTGTCCAACAAACACGTCTCCAAGCATAATGTTGCAAACAATTAACAAAATAAACCTCCAAAAACTGTTTGCTGACGGCTACGTTTCAAACAACAACTTTGTCTATCGGTACCCCTTTTCAATGTTTTTACTGCGTTATTTATACCTTCTTTTCATTGTTTGACTGTTTAATTTATGTCTTACCAAATCTGGTTGCGATTTGAACTGTTTAAGTTTTGACACATTTTGTTACGCAAGTATTGTCTAATTAGGAAAATTTAATGTTGCAGACATAAAATTATTGCTATCGCTTGAAATATAAATAAATGATCAAGAAGATCCGGCTCCTGGGGGGTATTAAACTTTTAAACTTCAGCAATGAAAAATTGAATCGGAATTAAATTCAGACTTAGCGGAGATTTGATTATGGCTATTACCATGACCGGACACAACGCTCTATCAATTCGTGTTGATTAATCCAACTGACCGTTTGATGTCTTTATTTACGTTTATCTCTTTGTCATGTGTTTTAATTCTCAGCTGTTATTCCCACGAACCATGCAGATATGGGCGGGGATGCATCTATGCCCATTCTAACAAGGAACTTATTGAATGGCAAGAAGAATACCAAAGAAAAGAAGTGGAAAAACGCACAGGAGAGCGCCAGGGTGAAGATGAGGACCTTTATATGGAGATCGCAACAAAAATCTTAAAAAGTCCTCGCAAGGAAGTAAGTCCGACAATCAATGTTACTCTTTTTGCAACAAAACTAGTTCTTGCTCAGAACTTAACCCAAAATCAAGAGTTCTATTCTCACTGGCATTGATTGGATTCTTGTCCACACAGCTTGTAGAATCTCTTCCGGGAGTGGAAGTTTCCTGCAGTCCTCCAGAGCTTAATGTTAAAATACAGAAAAATAATGGCAAAGCTGCGTATCAGTGGGTGTTCAACCTTAAATTCCAGGTAAATGCTTATTTTACTGAATTTTCATTCATTTCCCGAGAGCGTTTCATGCAGGAAAAAGAAACAAACAAACAAACAAAAACCGGTTTTAATTATTTCCCACCTTTCGTAGAAACATACTGATCAACAGAATGAGTCTATAAAAGATGAGGAACAATTCAGGCCTAGATCGCTTTAAATTCCAAGATAGATATTTTTAAAACAGTGTTGATTTCTGTCTTTGGTCTTTAAGATTTCACTTTATAAGAGTTCGTATTGTGTTCTTTCGGCGTGATTGTCGCGCGTTCTATTCATTTTTAAAAATATATTTCTTTACGTAGACGAGCGTCGTAGGACACCTCCGCCACGTTCTGTTGCTGTACAATTACCACAGCTGCTATCAACTGTCAAATATTGAATTACACTGCTATGATGAGCATCGAGGCTGTAAAAATTACAAGATGAGTTCCTCGACCTCACCCAGAAGGAAGGATTCCTGTTACTTTTATCCATTCTTAACCAAGACATCGGGGCATATGGAAGTTTCCTTTACTATCTCATTTGAGGCCTCCCTGTATGGAAGTTTTGATCAGTGTGTTGTATTTGACTTCGAAAAGACACCATACCTAGTACGGAGGCTTAATACTGATGTACGTAACGAATCTTTGTCACAAACGCCCATTGTTTCCCAGCATGTCACTGTTTCTGCTATTTGGGACGAATGTTGTGTGGACGTGGTCAAGTTTGATCATAAGTCGGGCGAAACTCTGAAAGAGGAACAATTGTCTAGGATGTACAGCCTTCCAAAAAAAGTGAATATTACAGTGGATGAATTACGCCGAGACAATTATAAGACAATTATGCACCAATTGCTCTTCATGGAAGAAGGTTTTATGAAGAATGAGATTTCAAGGTACCTTCAGTATGCACTATAAAACCTGAGTTACATGAAGGGTAGTTTAATTGAATGAAAAGCCGTTTTCTTTATCTCAGGCGGGATGCTTAGTAGAGATTCTATAAAAAAGAAATGTTTCACATTGTTCAACACTTGACATTCCCCCTTTTACGGTGGGGTAAAATATATAGATCTGGGATTAGAGGGCTAGAAGAGAATTGAGAAAGCTGAGAGCTCCCTTGATGCATCTGCTGTCACAGACTCGTGTGGCGAAAACATGTACTGCAGCTCTGCATTAGTATACTTTAGCTAGTCTAGGTGTTTATCATTATATTAATTGCAAAATAATTTAACGTTTCTATTATTGGGCACTGGCTTTTCGTAAGGAAGGTTGAGATACCCGTTATCTGGCCTCTTGCCATCCACCAAGAATCCTACCGGTATACCTCTTAGGATAATAAGCACCCATACGCTTCGCCACCTCGACAGCCCGACAAGCGGAAGGAAAAAAGCCAAATAAGTGGTAGTTTTTAGAAATTTAACTGCAACTGATAATTAACAAGTGTGTTCTTCAATTTTTCAGCTACACCTTAAATACAACTCAGCTCCACGCTCAGAAAAAGATCTTTGATGAGATGTCAGGAATGAGGTTTGCTGTCGATAAGGAGATGTTTGGTGTCCTGTACCTACAAGGGGAAGATACCCTTAGCCTGACGACGCAGCAGGGCGTCTCCTGTACCGCAACGTAAGCTCTGTGTGGCTCCAGTTGGCTGACAGTGTGTCAAACAACGTTTACGAGGCCCCTGTGGAGAAATTAGAAAGCGGATGTGTTGTGCTGAAGCTATCATCAAAGGTGGTTACCGCCTTACATCTTTACGACGCTTGCGATGTCATTGTGAATGCTCAGTTTCAACTAAACCGATGGCCACTTTTTGAATTGCACTCCGCCATTGACAAGCTTTCGACAGCCCAGTTGCGTCTTCTTTTTCCAGAGCCAAGAGTTCCAGTTGTGAGGAGTGAAGTAAGTTAACTGAACAAGAAAGGATACATAGTTAAGCGTTACCTTCAATATAACTGTCACGGAACTACTGGCATAGATAATTAACGGGGAATCCACGGCGCTCTTCTTTACTAAAGATTTTACGACAATTGTGTATATTCCTACGCTTTCCTTGTTAGTAACAGGAATGGTGGTGGCATTTTATTGTACTGAACAGTTTCCAATAATACCTCACGACATCTTATTTAATGCAGACATAACAACCGTTGCGATTTGCTATTGATTGGTTATGGTCTCGCTTATAAACCTTGTAGCTTAACCTGTAAGAAGAGGAACAATACTCACACTTTAGCAGCTATTAACTGGACAGGAAAGGAACAGTAACTTTTCTGTGTCTTGGTGAATTCATCGCAAATTTTTGTCATTCTAGGTACCAACCCGCTGGCAATGGCTATTGGATAAACGGCTGAATGACAATCAAAAGAAAGTCATTAAGCAAATTGCTACTCCCGAATACAATAGCCCGCCTCTGGTGGTGTTTGGACCTTTTGGAACAGGAAAAACGTTTACGCTTAATCAAGCTGTTCGACTCCTGGTACAGCTGGACAAGTCAAATAGAATCCTTCTCTGCACTCACTCCAACCGCGCCGCTGATATACACGTCGAGCTACTCCATCAGAATGGTCCTCCTGCGACAAGACCTTTGAGAGTCTATCAGCCCATGAGAAGGTATTTCTTTATATCAGTTGAAACTGATGACATTCAAAACAAACTAGGAATTTTTTTTTATGACCACTAAAGTCAGCGGACAAGAAAAGTAGCCATATAATTTTTTGTCAATTCATACTTCTAGTAACGGGAATCTTTAGGAAAGAGATTTACAGGTGAATTTCATGCCTGGAATTGCCTTTTCCCCAGTAACAAGATAATCTTGTTTTCGTAGAATATTTTAAGTTCGATATGTCGATTTATGGCCTTTGGAGCACGTACCACACTTTAATCGATAAAATAGATTTTAGATTTACTTAGTATATGTATTCCTTTACAAATTCAACTTATATCAGTGAAACTAACGAAGTTTAAAAGACGATCAGCTTTGCTTGTTCATTTAGATTGGAAACAACCTCCAGCATAGCGAGGAAATACTGTTTGATCAAAGATCATATGTTTGTATTGCCTTCTCGCGATCACCTGGTTGAACACCGTGTTGTTATAACAACCCTAAGTACATCACAAGTGCTTCTGGATTTGAATGTTCTGGATGGATTTTTCACTCATATTCTCATTGATGAGGCTGCCCAAGCAATCGAACCTGAGACTCTGACTCCACTCATTTTTGCCGGACCTTACACCAAGGTGGTTTTTACAGGAGATCACATGCAGGTATTATAATTCTTCATAACCCAAAGTGATGTGCAGCCATCTTGAATAACGTAATTCTCTCATTATTTTGTTTTAGATGAGCCCAGAAGTGTATTCACCAGAGGCAAGACGTTTAGGCCTTCACAAATCTCTGCCTGAACGGCTCTTCGACATGTATTATAAGCATGAGTCCCAGGAAATTAGTGACTACTATGTCTTATTCCTGACGGAGAATTATCGCTGCCATCCGGACATCCTAAAGTTTCCCTCTGACAACTTTTACGGGGAAAAACTACTTTCTCGTGGTGCTGGCTGTCAGCCAGCTCATCCCACGTACGGTCCTTTGATGTTCTTCTCAGCACGTGGCAAGGAGCATAGAGAGCATGACAATTCGTATGTCAACTTGTCGGAGGTTTATGAGGTCGTTAAGAGAGTAAGGGAAGTAGCACAGAATTGGCCCTCTGGTGTCTGGGGTCCTAGGAAACTATCCGACATTGCAGTTCTGTCAGCGTACCGTCACCAGGTGACTTCAGTACTTGTAATAATCTAGCGCTTGTTTCGTTCTCAGTTTAGATCTCGGGGTTCCATCAAATTCAGTTATGATCGATGAAGCTATCTTTTTTTATCGTCACTTTGCTCGAAAAAAACAGAAGGAATGAAGAGAGCTACACATGCGTGAGCGAAAAAGGCAGAGTCCTCCCCGGAGTAGTCCATGCGCAGTTCGTTTTGAATCGGACCAACCTTAAAAAAGCACACGCTTACTTAACTATTTACTTCAATCTTTAGTTAAAGAAAGATCATCCAATGTGCATTGTATACACGACAAACAAATGTGTAAATAATTTATACTTGACATCTAGGTTCAGGCAATCCGCAACGGCCTAAGGAAAGAGGGAGACTTGAAAAATGTTAAAGTGGACACAATTCACAATGTCCAAGGTAATAAAGAATTTGGCATAATATATTTACCGTTCTTAACTGCGTTTTATGGTTATTGTTTTCCGTATCAAGGAGATCGGTTTCTTAAATGCCATGGGGAAATCTTTAAAATGATTCAAATTCACTTGATCATCATTGCATCAATGCAGAATTGCCTATTCACTGAGTAAAATTCGGCGAGAAAACATCTGGCTTGACCTGCCCAGTGACCTTAGATTTTACATTTAATGCAGAGATCGAGTATTCCAACCAACCAGTCATATATATGATAATTCAAACTAACAGACTTGTAATTCATTTCAGGAGAAGAATTCCGTGCACTTTTTATTAGCACGGTGCGAACATTTCACACCTGCAAGCCCCAGCAAGAGGAAGTACGCGACAGTGGATCTGATCGACCTTTATATTGGGAATTTTTGTCTGACCCAAAACTACTTAACACAGCAGTTACAAGAGCAAGATGTTTGGTTGCCGTCGTTGGTGATCCTGTCTCACTATGTACAGTTGGAGAGTGTCGGAGTATTTGGAGAGACTATATCAAGAGATGTAGCGAGAAAAAAGGCCTTTATGGGGTCACAATGGAAGAGCTGGACAAAGAGATAAATACAGCAATCGACAGCATCGTTCTTAACCCGAAGGCAGAACCGTTTGTTCCAAAATGTCCTTCAATGACAGAACAAAGTGTTGACACAGAAGTTGGAGAAACAAAAAAAGTCCAGAACAGCAAAGAAATTTCTGAAGAAACACAAAATGACGAAATTGATGAAGAGGTTAAAGCTAAATGGGTAGACATTTTTGCCGAAAAGGGTGGAAAGCTAGTAGAGGACAGTCGTAATGTAAACGATGCAAATGCTGGCAATTTCTTCGAAAAGAGTCCAGACAGCAACCAAGAAAAAAACGAAACGGATGAGGGAGACGAGGAAGACGATGACGAGAGAGTTGTTGAACCAGGTGACTTTCAAGATGATCTTCTTAACGACGAGACGGTATCCAGAGACTTGGATGAGATAATTTTGGCGCTTGTGAAGAAATGCGCGGAGACATTACAGCTAGATCTTTCACGACGGTCAATATTTCAAGATTCTGAGTTTCCCCCCTTAAATGCAACTGGATCAAACACGATCAGCTCTCAAACAAATGACCATAGGAACCGGTTCTCAGTCAAGAGCAGAGAGGATATCTCAATTTTTTTCCCAGAAATGCGAGTTATCAACGGTCGGGTAGAAATGCGTCTTACCAACCTTGGATTTTATAATTCTCCTTCCGAAAGGGTTCAACGAATCATCGCGCCTACGAAGGAACAGGAATTTCTGGATTCATCAGAGCTAAGGCGACTCCTAAGAGATGAACCAGACAAGTACAAAGTCTGCAATCTTCGCCTAATTCCCGATAAATTCCAAGTTGGATATGCCGAAATAGAAGACACAGAAACTCCAGACATCGAAATAAGGGGAAGAGTTCGTCAGGCTTTCGACAGGGACAAGGTTGTGTTGGAACTGGTAGAGAACAAGAGTCCATCACAAGCCGACAGGGGGAAAATCCGATTCCAAGGAAAGGTTGTAGGTAAGTTCCAAAAAGCCAACTATTGTAGCTACAATTTACCGTAATCTTGTGAACCAAGAGATTGTACGAATGCCCAATCCAATAACTGTTTTATCATTCCTTTGAAATATTTACATGCTCAAATCATACTTTCTTTTTAAAGCTTTATCCATCCGCTGTATTGTTCAAGATTGTACTTAGACGTTTTCTCCTGGATAGTATGGCGGGTGGATGATGTCAAAATTAGTACTACCAAATTGAATGGCGTTTTACCAAACTGAATGGATCACGCCTAAATTGAATGGCCAACCAAACTGAATGGTTCATCGTAAATTAAATGGCAATTTACCAAAATGAATAGATTACTTTCAAATTGAATTGTTCATTTCAATTGCAAGGTGAGTTACAAAATGAATGGATCACGGTCAAATTGAATGGCTTACCAAACTGAACAGGGCTCATCGTTAATTGAATGGCATATCACCAAAGTGAATGGATCACGGTCAAATTGAATGGCTCATTCCAAACTGAATGGCTCTCGCCGCGAATGGAATCCTGGACTACGTTGAAGGAGCCTGGGATTTAGTAAGGTCGACAGATCCAGTCTTCCGCGGACGAAACGGGCTTATCATCATGGCGGACGAGTTGTTTGTACAGCTTAGAAACGTATTGCTCGATGTGTCGAGGAAACTTCAATCCTACTTGTCGGATGAATTGCTTGAATCTACAGTATCTCGGCTGAAACAAATCAGCCGTCACTTACTTCTTTTTGCAGGAACCAATGCAAACATGAACGATTTGATTGCGAGTATCAGTTCGGTGCTGTCTCTCCTTGCAACCTTTGAAAATCGTCTTTATTCATCTGGTTATAATGCACCTGTAAACTTAAGCGGGCACCCAGGACGACCAAAATTTGACATCAGCCGAGAGCAACTGGATTACTTCCTTTTTTATGATCTTGGTGTTCAAGATATCGCCAATGTCCTTAGTGTGTCAAAGAGTACAGTACAGAGACGTTTTCGTGAGTATGGAATTTCTGTGAGTTCGGCTATGTCGCAGGTAACAAACTATCAACTGGATGACTTAGTAAAGAGATTAAAAACGATTTTCCAAATGAAGGTTATCGTCGTGTTGATTCACATGCAGCTACGTTGTCAAGGGATCAAGGTTTCTCAGTCTCGAGTTAGGGAGGTAATGCAACGTGTTGACCCTGAAGGTGTAGGACAGAGATGGTTAGCTCTAACACCATGGTGCAATTATAGTGTTCCAGGACCTTTGTCCTTGTGGCATATTGACGGAACCACAAACTCATAAGGTTAGACTGAGTTGGACATCCTATTTAGGTATAACATCTTTTACGTGCACAATCCATGTGAAAAGAGGACTGCTGGGAAAGACTACTGTACACTCAAACAGCATTCAGCTGCTGAGGATAGTGTGTTGCATGTTGCTTTTGTTAAAAAATAATAATAATAATAAAATAAAAAGACTTCCAAATCACTTACAGAAGTAATAATCAAAGTTCAAAGAAAAGCGAGGGTACACCATAAGGTTTCAGTCATTTTACATAGCATAATGCTGCAGTGTTGAATTGATTATTTTTATAGTGACATTATCTCCAAAAAGTGATATGACAGTTTGGAATACATATATAACATAGCCTATCATTATTTTAGGTGGAGACTAGTGGTCCATGGAGAAGTGGATGGATACACACGCATCCCTGTGTATCTAATGTGCAATGAAAGCATTCCTCTTATCATAAATAGTAGTTTTTTTTTCTTTTTCTGTTTTTTTTTTTGTTTTGTTTTGTTTTGTTTTTTTTGCCACTTTCGCTTTTTTTAAGCCTAAAACTATAATTAGTACGACTATCTAATGTATTTAGTAGAAGATTTCCTTTAGCTCTGCCATTAATTTGTAATTGTGATATATTTTGTTCTAATTATTTTTACTGAGGGAGCCCATTCCTTATAAGCCTGGTGGCTTCTCTTGGGCTTCCTCGCCATGACATCTTAAATAATTTTTTTTCCCTTTACTTTGTAACATTTTTATGGCAAACAAACCAATAAACCAATAAACCAATAAACCAATACAAAGAACCGTGCTGAAACAGTGCTCAACTTGTTCCTGGAAGCTGTAAATACATACGGGCTTCCATCAAGGGTGAGGTCCAACAAAGGTGGAGAGAATGTCGTTGTGTCCCTTTTCATGCTACAGCACCCAAATCGTGGTCCAGGCAGAGGAAGCATGATCGCTGGATGGAGTGTCCATAATCAACGCATCGAGAGGCTCTGGAGAGATGTCTTTGATGGGGTGTTGTATATTTACTACAGTCTCTTTTATCATCTTGAAGGATGTGGTGTGCTTGACCCTTCAAGTGAGGGAGATCTGTTTGCACTGCATTACGTGTACAAACCACGAATAAACCATCATTTGTCAGTGTGGAAGGAAGGATATCTCAGACATCAGATCAGAACTGCAGGCCAAAGAACACCAATGCAACTATACATTTTAGGCCTGCTTCAAATGAGAGGATCTGGCCAGCTTCCTGCACAGGAAGTTTATGAGCAACTTTCAGTGGTAAGTTTGTAATACTATGTGAAGTGCAGAAAATAGGCATTAAAGTATTCAACACCAGTGTAACAGTAGCTTGAATGTCTTGAGGTATTCTTTCCCTGTAAACCAATCATTTATGTATCCTACCAATATCCATCTAGAGACATTGTGAAAAATTGACCATTATGATTAGAGTTGCCCCAAGGTTTCTTTTTATGGGGGGAAGGTGGGGGGGTTGGGCTCATTCCAGGTATCAAAGAAAAAAAAAAGGTTTTTGTAATGAAATTTTAGTTACAAGAAAAAAATGACGTTGCAATTTTCCTGTAAGAAAAATATGATAAGATGGTAGCTCCATTTGTTTAATATATTATTTTACCTAGAAAAAACAACTTAGCATTGGCATTGTCTCATGTTAACTGTTTTTTCATCTTCTATATGTGTATTTCAGGATGAAGTGGAAGCTTATGGGATTTGATTGGGATGGGTCACTGCCACAGGAACCTGCTGACAGCACAGTCAGTGTCTCTGAGACCCAGTCAGTTCTCAGTGATCAAGAGATGCAGAGGCTTCGTAATTTGGTTGATCCCCTCTCTCTCAGTAATTGTTATGGAATTGAGTTGTACATGCAGGCTAGAGCTTTTATGACTTCTGTCAATCTTAGTGGATGAAAACAAGGAAAAAAATGCTGCATTCATTGGATCTTTTTCAGGCCTTACTGCCCAATCCCCTCTGAGACATTTCTGTAGAGAATCATGGAATTTTATTCAACAATGCCAAGTCTTGGACTTGCTCCATCGAATAATATTATAACTATCTGTCAGTAGCATGATCTCATGCATTGCTCATAGAGGGAATTGAGCTTTTGATTTGTTTGTAGTAGGATATGTCAGGTATTTCAAGAAAAGCATGACAAATGCCATTATGTCCATCATGCAAATAGCAGGTCAACTCACCTTTATTTCTTACATTGTGTTGTAGATGTTCTTAAGAACCAATCAAGAAATATAAAATGGACAAGAACATAGAATAATAGGAACCCACTGTTCCTCACATGCACATCAATTTGTGCTCTTTATTTTTTAATTTTTTTAATTTTTGTTTTAACATGAAAATGTAATGAAATAACAGATGTTAGAATCACTGTCTAACAAGGCAGACAGTATGACCAAAACACCCCATGCATTTCTCCATGCATTTCTACAGACACATCTATAATTTGTGTAAATTTTTAAATTTTCAATAAAAAATTCAGTGTTCTTAACACAGAATGCCAAGTAAAGAAGGAATATAAACATTAACAGTAACAAACATTTCAATAGCAACAAATATATTCATTGTTGACTTAAACTGCCTTAAGAGCAAGCAAAACAATAAACTGTTGTATATTAGAATCCCAACCATTTTGCAGTCCTTGACATAAAGCTGTATAAACTTCCATTGCGAACATCTCACACACTATCCTCAGCAGCTGAATGCTGTTTGAGTGTACAGTAGTCTTTCCCAGCAGTCCTCTTTTCACATGGATTGTGCACGTAAAAGATGTTATACCTAAATAGGATGTCCAACTCAGTCTAACCTTATGAGTTTGTGGTTCCGTCAATATGCCACAAGGACAAAGGTCCTGGAACACTATAATTGCACCATGGTGTTAGAGCTAACCATCTCTGTCCTACACCTTCAGGGTCAACACGTTGCATTACCTCCCTAACTCGAGACTGAGAAACCTTGATCCCTTGACAACGTAGCTGCATGTGAATCAACACGACGATAACCTTCATTTGGAAAATCGTTTTTAATCTCTTTACTAAGTCATCCAGTTGATAGTTTGTTACCTGCGACATAGCCGAACTCACAGAAATTCCATACTCACGAAAACGTCTCTGTACTGTACTCTTTGACACACTAAGGACATTGGCGATATCTTGAACACCAAGATCATAAAAAAGGAAGTAATCCAGTTGCTCTCGGCTGATGTCAAATTTTGGTCGTCCTGGGTGCCCGCTTAAGTTTACAGGTGCATTATAACCAGATGAATAAAGACGATTTTCAAAGGTTGCAAGGAGAGACAGCACCGAACTGATACTCGCAATCAAATCGTTCATGTTTGCATTGGTTCCTGCAAAAAGAAGTAAGTGACGGCTGATTTGTTTCAGCCGAGATACTGTAGATTCAAGCAATTCATCCGACAAGTAGGATTGAAGTTTCCTCGACACATCGAGCAATACGTTTCTAAGCTGTACAAACAACTCGTCCGCCATGATGATAAGCCCGTTTCGTCCGCGGAAGACTGGATCTGTCGACCTTACTAAATCCCAGGCTCCTTCAACGTAGTCCAGGATTCCATTCGCGGCGAGAGCCATTCAGTTTGGAATGAGCCATTCAATTTGACCGTGATCCATTCACTTTGGTGATATGCCATTCAATTAACGATGAGCCCTGTTCAGTTTGGTAAGCCATTCAATTTGACCGTGATCCATTCATTTTGTAACTCACCTTGCAATTGAAATGAACAATTCAATTTGAAAGTAATCTATTCATTTTGGTAAATTGCCATTTAATTTACGATGGACCATTCAGTTTGGTTGGCCATTCAATTTAGGCGTGATCCATTCAGTTTGGTAAAACGCCATTCAATTTGGTAGTACTAATTTTGACATCATCCACCCGCCATAGGATAGCCCATGGAGTCTTTTGCTATTTTCTTTAGCCGTCTTTTTCTGTCGATATCAGTACAATGAACTACTTATAGCATATCCAGGATTGACCAGGAATTGTTTTTAAGGTACCTCATGGGCCACTATTTTATTTTACAGTTATATTACGTCTCATTTGGCCAGATCATAAGTATTGTGGTGAAGTTTTATTCGTGAGGGTAGTTGTTACCATAATTATTTATAATGCATCTTACTAGAGTTCGATCCCTGGACACTGTATCTGCAATTGACTTCGCCTTAACTGTATTGTCAACGTCAAATGTCTTTCGAAGTTATAGTTCAGTGATAGCTGGCTATGGATGATTTAAATCTTAGCCGTGACATTAATACACCAATCAGATATAATGATTATAATGACAAGTGACGACAGTGATGAGGCAAAACAGCGCAAAATCTTCAATAAAAATTGTCGATATGACTTATATCGATGATGAATCATCAAGTCAAGGATTGCTTTAGCATTGGATTTAGCAATGGCAAATTCTTTTTTATGGGTTGAATTTGAATATTGTCCAGCCAGTCTTGCCTGATACTATTTGCCAGGACAAAGCAAACCAATCTGCCGAGCTAGGCTCGGCGAAGTATCACTCAGGTAGGGTGATTTATCACCTTGTAACTGTAAAAGCTTAAAACCAGAAATTTAACAAGTCAAGTTCATTTGAAATGCTTCTAAGACTGCAGAAACAGAAATTGTAGTTATAAACTCCGCCTTCTTGGCTTGCTTTTGACTAAATGTGCGTTTATTGATCGATAAACGACATCACAGAGAATCAGGGAAAGTAAATCGTAGAATCGAAAAGAGAATTTGTGAACGCGTGGGTTGCAAGGCGTAGAAAAAAACGGAAAGCCACCCAGTACACAAATCTGTTCTATGTTCATTTCTATGATCAATTGGAGTACTAAATTATGATAAAGAATGGTCAACTTTTCAAGCATTCTATTTCTCATATTATACCAAGTACGGGAATAAAACTAATATTTTGGCAATTGAGTTCCTTAAAAAAACACAACAACAAAAGGAGATATTGGTTTTATATTTTACACCATGTAAACGTTTATATATCAGTTACAATTGAATTAACGCAGGTGTATTGGAGCACATCATCAGCCCACATGAGCGCCAGTTTGTCTGCACAGCTGACTACGAAAGCCCTTCCTTGATGGTGCCTATAAACAAGTCAGCCCCCAAAATCGCCAACCTGTCAGACAGGAGCTGCAAGGATATCCCAGTCTACAAGATGGATAAAAATAACAGACCTACCCAAATAACATTGATGAATAGGGAGAAGGCCCTCAGTGGAAAGCATCTGTTTGTTGTAAAGGTCTATCAGTGGAAAAAAGAATATTCCCATCCATTAGGAATTGTCTTGAGGACTCTGCCCCGAGGTGAGGATTTCAAAAGCAGCTTGGAGATTGCTTATGTAGAGCGTGGAATAAGAAGAGTATTCAGGAAAGATGCCCAAAAATATGTCGAAGAAAAATTCTCATCACAGTGGTCGATTCCTAAGGATGAGTACCATTCACGCAAAAAGATTGACAAGGCTTTTACTATTGATCCTCCTACATCTCTCGATCTCGATGATGCACTGACGATAGATAAAACCTCTCCGACCACCTTTCTAGTAGGGATCCACATTGCAGACGTCAGTTTCTTTATTAAGCCTGGTTCTCCATTGGATAATGAAGCTTTTTTGCGATGCACCTCGTATTATCCCGGAGAAGGGCAAGAAAATATCCCAATGCTTCCACGTGAGCTGAGTGAATTTCATTGCAGTCTTCTTCCCGACCAGGACCGTCTCACGGTGTCGGTGTTTATCACACTAGACGAAGACGGAAGGATTGTTGAAGAGCCAAGAATACAACGCACCATTGTAAGATCATGTTGTCGGTTAAGCTATGAGGAGGCACAAATGATTATTGACGAAAGAGTTTTGGTTTCCAAACAAGTCCCAAAGGAGATAGTGGAAAGCGTCAAGCAATTAAATGATGTAGCGAAAATAAGAAGACAAAATCGACTGGGTGACCGTTCGTTTGACCACTGGCAAAACGAGGAGAGTGGGGAAGATTTCGAAGCACATGAGTTAGTTGAAGAAATGATGATTCTGGCCAACGAGGAAGTGGCAAAACTCCTCACGAGAAAATGCTCCGAATTGGCTCTCTTACGAGTACAGTTACCTCCAAAAGACCACAAACTAGCTGAGTGGATTGAAACACATGGCATATATGCTAGATTGTCATTTCAGTTCTCAGGAATTTTCGAAAACAATAAAAGTGATGAAACTCCATCTTCAGCCCTGCTGCACGCACGGAAAACAATGTTCAAGATCCAGAGGTGGGTTTGGAGTGGAATCTGTCACGCGGCAGAGTCGAACGATTTACAAACCCTTCGACACTTGATTTGCGAAGAGAGAAACCACCCTCAAATTGCTGCTGCCACATCCCAGTTTCGACGGATCCAGTCTCAATCTCGTTACGTCTGTGAAGGAAATCAGCCCTCTGCGAACATCCAACACTACTCCCTTGGTATTCGATCATACACTCATTTCACGTCTCCAATAAGACGATACATAGATATTGCAGTTCATCGCCTTCTACTTGGTTTGGAGTCCCCTAGTTGTCACAAAGATAACATTTCCAAGGATGGTATGACAAAAGTTTGCCGCCGCTCTACGTTTCTCATTGACAACGCAAGGAAGTTTAGCAAGGATTGTAAAAGAATCCGTTTAGCAGCTAAGCTACAACAACAGTGCCATTTTACACGTGTTTTTATAGAATCTATCGAAAAGCAGTCAATCAGTCTCCATATTTGCAACCCAGAAGACGACCACCTCACTGGTAAGCAAAAACGACTGTTGATCAGTGACATGAATCCGGTCGCTCTGACAGAAGAAGAGATTGGCGAAGATGGAGAAAAGTGCCTTGTTCTCACGTGGAAAATTAGAAGGTACGTAGCACCAGATGGCCCCCGAAATGCACATGAAGAAAGCAACGCTGATTTATCAAGTCACACTTGTTTCAACGAAATAGTGGAGATTCCCTCTGACATGTGGATTCAAGTATTGGACACCATAAGGGTCAATGATACAGTCAAATTGCCCAGAATAATCAAGCAAATAAAAACTCGTTTGACTATTATGTCTCCTTCCAGTACAGAAATGAAACGAATCCAACAGAAATCGCCTAATCAGACCCGAGGTGAACTTTACAAGCACCCTCATCATGGTGAAAAAACGCCTCCAACCTCGAGCGAAGAAAATTTTCACTTTTACGAGTACAAACTTGCCCTGAGGAAATACAATTTCTTATCCGTGCAACTCTGCCCTCACATGACGCGTGGAATTCGTCAACCAGATATCCAAATGTTAAAGGTGAGCCCCTATCTAAACATTTGCATCGAACATGGGAAGTACCCGCGAGAGTCATTTGCGCGCACTACCAGACATCAGGCGTCAAGAGAGCGGTACGAGACTATTAATGAGTACATACAAGCGTGGGAACCAGTCCTTGCAATGGAGGCCGCGACGGAAGCGATTAAGGAAAATGATGGCTTTGTTATTGAGCATCTTAGCGTGGAATGGAAACAGGAAGACGAAAGCCTTAATGGGTTCTTTTCTCTTACCTCGATATACTGCAAAAGCAGACGACTGGAATTTTATCCAGGTGATCTTGTGTGCGTTCGGGTACCTTGCCCTCGTACAAAGTCTCCTTCTGGTAAAAAAGAAGACCCAAAGCAGGTAATCTCCGTTTATCCTTTGCTCCCTTTATTTAGACTCCAAGAAGTGTACAATTAACTGTTGATTTCCAGTTAAACAAACTATGGTAACGTACACCTCTATTCGTCTGCTAGTTTTCTTCAGGTTACTCACACGAACGTAGCCTCTGGGTGAGCCACTGCATTATAGACAAAGTTAACAAGGTGAAAGAGGAGAAGATAATACAAGTTAAAATGCAGCATCATCAGGCGGCATCTGATATCCCAGCAGAGATCTGTCAGGGAGATAGCCATAGATGCATGCTTGAGCTTATTCACAGAACACTTCCACAAAGGTAGGACGTTTTCATGCCTTTGTTGCGTCTTTATTATAGTTAACTTGTACGCACAAGTGAAATAATGAGATTACATTTTAAGACGTACCCATTGGAAAATCAGTGTCCATTTACATTGGTGATGGAGCAGAAAGAGAAATCAGTGTGATGAAATTCAATATTACTAAGCAAAAAAACTTTGCGGTATTTTTTAGTTGAAGACATTGACGAACTCAAACAAAATTCAGAAAACAAAAGACTACATCGACCTACCATGCTGGGCCGAAAGCAAGAATTTCGAAACAATTTGCTAATACGAAACAAAACAAGCGGACGAAACACTACCGAAGTTCTTGGCTGAGATCCTTTAGAAAGATGGCACGAGCTCGAATGTTTGAGAGTTATGCTGCCCTCATTGGACCTGATATCTGATACAAAAAGATGTCGCCTTCTCAGTTTCCCAACTGCAGAAAAGTATCTTCGTTAACAAGGTTCCTGTAAAAATTCTAACAAACAGTAATCGATGCAGACCCGTCACCATTTGGTTCTTGCTCACCCAGCATCCTGGTATAAGGGGCTGACAGGAACACAACTTCATGTACATTTACGATTTTGCCTTCAGTACAATGCCCCGCGCAAGGGAAGGAGCTTGTGGGGAACAGGGTTACCCCCCACTTTTGAAAAAAAAAAAAAAAATTAAGAAATATACTTTTTCATTTAAGAAGCTTTGCTGGAATAAGAATATTCGGCTGACGGACCTCGCAAAAAGCAGCTAAATCCATCATAGGGCCCGTTTGGATCCTATATCGGACGCGTAGTGAGCCTTTAAAGACCTATTTTTACAAAACTGCACTTAGTCGTAGACTTCTGCGTTTTCAAACCAGCCACGCTATGTAGTATACGCAACGATGGTGAATGGAGTCTTTTTTGGTGAAGGTTCCCGGTTAAAACTGAAGACTATAAGCTACTTCTCCACGGAATAACGGTATCTTAAGACGAATTACAACAGCTTATGATGTGGTCTCTGACATATTAAAAGCCCAACTGGAAATTTAAAGTTGTGATCAATGGCTGTGATATTACATGTTTCTATGCATTCTAGACAAAATGGAAGGAGTTAGAACATCAGAAGATCATGATCTGCAAACTCCTGCTGGTGAATACTGTAGGTGCAATCCGAGCTGCAGGAGAAAGGTCCTTTCCAGCAGGTTGAAAGTTTATAAACATTGCTCAACAACCTTAATCAAATAACGACTCGTGAAATGACATAAAACAGTTTTGGGATATCACTTGTGGTATTTATGCTAATTATCAATAAAAATCATGCTATATATCCTATTACTAATCACTCAATATGTTACTTCCTTTAAGACGAATGTATGCAGCACTATGTGTCAATTTACCAGACTCGTCAGAACTTGTTCATGCTATTTGCAAAGGAGAGGAACCGACGAGAGGTATGTGTAAGATCCTATCCAAGTGTAGCATTTCTCACTATTATTGTCTCTCTTTTTTCTTCATCATTTTGTTTAGTTTCTTTGCGCAAATTTAGGTCTTTTGTTCTTTGTCTCTTTTTCGCCCCCTTCTTAGCGTTTCTTTCCTTTTTTATCTTCATTAGAACGTGTTTTGTTTCCTTAGTTTTCTTTTTGCATATTTCCACGTACTGCATGTTGTTAACAGTTTCAACTTTTAACATGAATTACGATTGAAGAGTATACATTGGAACTATCTATCTGTCTAGTATCTATCTATCTGCCATTAATTTGGTTGTCTCCATCAAATTGACGATTCGTGGAAATTGTTCAGCTGTCAAAGAATATACTTCTAATTTAGTAATGGCAGGTGACTGGAATACAACTTTAAGTCCATTAGATAAACAAGGAGGTCTCACTTGGAAAGAAACTAAGTATAGAAATTCATTAATTCATTTCATAAAAGAGATTAATTTAGTTGATATTTACCGCGAAGTGCATCCTAAATCCTATACATACGAATCAATGCCTTTGAAATTAAAATCCCGCGTAGATATTTTCTTAATAAGTTGTAAATACAAGCCAGATATTACTAAGGTGGAAAGTGGATATCGATCGCACCTGATCACAAAGCAGTCTTCTTAAGCATGAATGTTAACGAGGAATTTAAACGCGAGCCTGTATTATGGAAATTTAATAACACACTTCTTCAAGATGAGTATTATTTACAACTGATAAAAGACTGTTATCGACATATCTTACAGAAATACGCTAACGTAGATGATAAACAACTGCTTTTTGGGAATGAATAAAAAAGGAGATACGGTCTGAAAAGATAAGGTATTCCAAAGGGAAAAGTAAAGAATTAAAAAAAAAAAAAAAAAAACAAGAAAATGTTATTCAAGGGAGAATCGAAGAATTAGACTACAAATCAAAGTAATTTATCGGAACATGAAAAGTTGAAAAAGGACTTGCTGGAAATCTATGAAGAAAAAGACAGAGGAGCAATCTTCAGATCTAAAGCAAGATGTCCCTTGATCATTTACAAGCTAAATAGGTTCACTTGAATTTTCTTCAATATTTTGAACTTATTGCTGCGATTCCAAGTTGCTTGAAGAAAACAGCTCAATAAATTGCAGTAACGAAAAGAGACCTACTTAAGGAACAAGAGGTTTTTTACTTTTCTGACGATAGAGTACTCTCCTTGACTAAACGGAGATGTAAGGACTACTACAATTTATTTCAGGAAGGTAAAACTACAGAGCCTACGGCTGTTAAACGCTGGTCTAGCTTCTTTCCTTACTTCGCCACTAGTTGGAAACTATCTTTCAATACAATTTATAAATCGACTAAAGCCAATAAATTAAGAGAATTTGGTTACAAAATTCTCCATCGAATTTTAGTAACCAACAAAAAACTTAAGAAATTCAAAATCAGAAATGATGATCTTTGTGATCAGTGTAAGACTCCTGCTTCACTGGAAAATACCCTCTTACAAAACCCTGCAAAAGTTAAACTTTATCATGAAAACTTATCATGGCTTAATGTGTCCCACAATACTCTTATTAATATCATAGGTGACAAATTACTCCTTAATTTTGGCGCGAAATTTCAGCGTTTATTTGTAATTTCACATGTGAAATTACAAAATTGCCATGGCAACCTGCCGTACGTCTCCGTTTCAAGATGGCGACGAAGTTTTAACATGCCATGAATGAAGATGTCAGGGCATAAAAAGGCGCTTTACAAAACCTGAACACACGAAAGAGCACATCAAGAAGGATTCTTAGAGGTATGTTGTCGAAACTTTCTGAAAACTTAAGCCAAATTTCAGCTCTAAAAGTTGGGAGAGTGGAGTTCGCGATTGATCGATACGATCCAGGATTAACAAGTCAAAAATTCTCGATTGCTAACGTAATTCGTCACCATGATATTAATGGATAATCAAATGGTATTCTCGTGAAATTAGGGAATAATTTCACTCGTCACCATTTGATTACACATACTAATCTTTCCGCTGAGCAAATTCTGATGCAGAAATATATCCTTGATCCTATAAATGATAACCTCAGACGCCGACTAGAACTACTCATTCTGTTTATTAAAAAGTATGTATATAGTTGTAAAATTAATGTGGTGCTCCTTAAGTGTATGCAAATCATAAATAATTTTGAAACACAATGGAAATAGAAAGAGTAACTAGAAGTAATTATTATCTCTCTTAGCCTTTTCACATGTAATTAACTAGTAATTAAGTTAATAAAGTAAATTGTAAGCCATGATATTGTAAATTAGTATGACGTATGTTGATGTAAGTAATTTCCATTTACCTTATTTTGGTCTCTTTCCCTTTTAGTGTGTTTCTGTATTTCTTTTTTTATTTCAATGTTATTATTGCAGATAATAATAATAGTAAAATAGGTAAATTAATTTCTTCGAAGGAAGACAAGTGATTGATCTGCCTTGTATGAAATTTTTTCAACCCCCGGAGGTTTTCAACATGGCGATTCCATCTAAAGTCTGAGGTCAGAGTAACTTCCAGGTACTTTGCAGAGTACACAGTTTCAATAATTTTATCATGCGGGGTGTAATCATGAATTATCGATCTGGTTCTGCTTACGCGTCACCCTTTGAACATGGCATTTATCAGCGTCGAACTCCATAAACCATTTCTTCTCCCAGTGTGCTAATTACTTTAAAGCATTCAGAAGAATCTCGTTATCAGCATGTATAGTCATGTATAGCAAGGAATCATCTGCAAAAAGACGGACGGTTGAACCACTGATTAGTCATTGATGTAAGGTAAAAACAAACATGGACCTAAAACTGATCCTTGGGAGACTCCTGACATGACATGTATATCACATGAGTCTTCCCTGATTTAAGACCACTCTCTCGGTACGATTTGTAAGGAAGGCTTGTATCCATTTATTGGTCTTTTCTCGAATACCATAGTGGTCTGGTCTGCTCTGGCCAACTTTTTCAAAAGCTTTAGAGAAATCAATAATGGCGTCATCTGTTTAACCTCCATTCTGCATATTGTTAGCTAAGTCATTAATAAACTCCGCCAGTTGTATTTCACACAAGATCTAACTTATCTGAAACCATGTTGTACACCATAAAATATGTTATGCTAATTTTCATGTTTCTTGATATGACTTGTCAGGATATGTTCCATTAGTTTGCTATCTATACAGGTTAGCGATAAAGGTCCGTAGTTTGCTGCGTCAACTATCTTACTTTTCTTGAGGACTGGGTTAATGTCTGCAGATTTTCAGTCTTCAGGAAAGACCCCAGATTCATATGATTTCTTAAATATTGCAGTTGATACTGGGCCAATCACATTTTCCATTGCTTTCAGTATGTGGGGGCTGATTTTTATTTTATTTTATTAGCTTCGCCTGTTAATGAACAATGAAACAAATAAATGTTTAATAGGAAGGGGTGCCACAACAGCGGTGAGCCGATTACAAGGGTCCCAGAGCTTAAAAGACATGTAAGAAACAGTGGTCGTTTACCATTTACCAAAAATTCCCGGAAATTCCGTTTGGGATCTAAATGGAAAACGATTTTTTGGTTCGTCTCACTGGAAAATTCCGGGACAAACGGAAATTCTGAAAAGGTAGTCCCGTTTTCGCGATTGGGACGTTCCGAATTGAAATTCGTTTACCATTTACAATTATCTTGAGTTTCGTACCAGTTTTATGTTGCACGACACTCCGGAAATTTTAGGCAAATGGTAAACGACACGTACCGTTCTTACCGACCGAAAATCCCCAACCAAAATTTCCGGAATTTTTTTTTATAAATGGTAAACAACCAGTAAAACTAACATGAGACAATTAAAACAACAACAGAGACGGACAGACACGTTACGCGAAAGGTTACATGACGGACAGATTTTTTTCCAGGATCGTGGGTTCTCTGGGTCGTAGATACGTTGTAAGGCATCCACGTAGTACTTGTACATGATGGATTTGAATTGGCTGATCTGAAGGTTGCATGAAAGTTGAAGATCATTTGCTAACGTGTTCCAGATTCTGGTGGTTCTATTAAAAAAAGGATCTCTCAAAAGTGACAGTATTACATTTCCTTGAAATAAAGTGAGTGACATTACGGTTGCTATTAGATCAGGTAGCGCGAGTAACTAGGACCTGCGGGATAACAGAGGGACTAACTCTAAATTTTGCAGTTACAACTTTGCAAAAGAAAATCATTTCTAAAAACTCGTGCCGATAGGAGATTGGTAATAAGTTAAGATTCATTAGTCTGTCCCCATATGTTTGGTCACAAATGAATGGTAGATCCAGGATATACTTTGTAGCGCGCCTCTGGACACGCTCGAGCTTTCGAATCAGGTCTGTTGACTTCGGAGTCCAGACTTTCGTGGCATAGCCAAGATGGGATCTTGCAAGGGTAATGCTTTTGTCGGGTCTAGTGTCTCTCCGTACATATCCCAGGAGCCTGCTGGCTTTAGCGCATTGCGCATTGACCTGCTTATTCCACGTGAGGTTATCCGTGTTGTAAACACCACGATCCTTCTCGGCACAGACAACTTCAAGCTGAGAGCCGGCCATGCGATAGACAAAGATGACGGGTTTAAGTTTCCTAGAGATGCGCTACGCGTTGCATTTGCTGTAGGTAAAGTCTAGGCTAGCAGAATCTGTCCATGTGACCAGGTTAGATAGGTCCTCCTGAAGTTGTTCTGCATCGCGCGTTGATGTTATTTCTTTGAAAATCTTTGTGCCATCGGCAAAAGCGGCAATCTGACTCGATCTAACAGCATCTGGCAAAGAGTTCACATACAGAAGGAACAACATGGGGCCTAGGATCGATTCCTGTGGGACCCCTAAAGTCACAGTAAGTAAGGGGCTTGATGTTGCGCCCAATATAGTCACTCGCTGGAATCGATTGTGCAGGTACGATTCTAGCCATGTTAGCAGGTTCCCCCCAAAACCATACTGGTGGAGCTTCCTTAAGAGTCTCGCGTGATTTGCTGTGTCAAAGGCTTTTGACATGTCCAGATATATTATATCGACTTGTCCTCCTCTATCCAGCTTTGTGCCGATTTGGTCTAGCACTACAACAAGCTAGGTTACACAAGACCGTTCAGCTATGAAGCCATGCTGACATGCACTGATAAGATTGAAAACATGGTCCCTAATAGCATTGAATAAGTACCTCTCCGTGACTTTACAAACAATAGAAAGACTAGGCCTGGCGCCTTATGGGCTTTGAGGGATTTTAGCGGTTTGAGCACGCCAGATTCCATTATCTTAATGTCAGCCATGTCAGCATAAGGTGAGGGCCAATTTAAGAGGTCTGGCATCAGTGGTGTTTCAGTTGTGAAAATTGACCGGAAGTTGTCATTCAAGGTCGTTAATTCCACTGGTTTAATCACATCTCTACCTTTATCACAGAGAAACTTAATCCCAACAATATCTGTTTTGCGATGTTTAATAAAAGTCCGGAACTTTTCCTTCCAGTGATCATTAATTGGATAAATTGTTGATTCAGCTTCAGTGAGATTTCTTCATTTCATATTGTATTACTCTTTTGAGGGCTTTTAGTCGCTTAGCTGTTGTATTGATATTGTCTAATCCCATCCTTTGCCGCCGTTTTTTCCTGATTGACAGCTTATCCCTTTTAAGTATCGTTTTTCGAATTTGTGGAGTAACCCATGGAAGATTATCTCTAGTTTTTGTTCTTCAGCCGCCTTGACATAGCCTACTTAAATTCTATCCACATTTCGTTCACTGTTTTATCATCATGGGGGTGTTTGTTTATAACGTACGGTGGTTAAATCCAACTCCAAGAGAGGGTAATCATGATCCGAGATACCTGGTATTACAAAGATATTTTTGCTACTGTTCGGTTGTTTGTAACGACAAGCTCTAAAGTGTTTTGGTTTCCTGTAGGTGGTTTACCACTTGTAAACTAAAAAGATGAAAAAGGACCTAAAGAACGCTGTGAATTAAGTTAAATGCTGTTTAAATTAAATGATTTGTAGTGACATTAACGACGTATAGGGCTATAGTAATAAAATAATGATACTCCTCATTGCACTTGGTTGTTCCAAATTTATTGGCTTTTGCTTCAAGATTAATATAAATATAAATACTGATTGGATTGCAGTGTCAATGCAATCAAAAGATGCCAAAGCAATGAAAAGATACCTTTTTATCTGCTGTAGATTTGAATTGTGCATTTTCACACTCACAGGAAGTGCGTAAGCAGCTGCTGTCGTCTGTCGTCTTGTTTTCTTCCCGGTTCGATCGCAAAATTATCATCAGCGATGTTAACATCTGCTCTGTCTAGTAGATCTTCGTCGTTATCGCTAAATCGAATGCAAAGGTTGTGCAGTATAACGAGAGGTGTTTTAAGTGTAGAACCTTTTCTTGGTTAACTACCATATTCTACATGTGTAAACCTACACTTGTAACTACAAGCCGGACAAATGTAATTCGCACTTGTCATTGTCTTTATTGCATTATTTTTTTTCCTGGGCTTGTAAATACAACGGCACGGCTTGTAAATTACAAGTGTAAAAGTTCTATTAAATTAACCCCTGGCTTGTAATCTACTGCTAGTTGCACTGGACGAAAAATGGATTTACACCAATTTGCTCTTAGCAAATACGTCGCAAAAATGAAAAAGTTGAGGATTAAATTGAACAAAGAAATCCAAGAATTTTCATTTTCATTTAAGAAAAATGAAAATTTAAAGTAATTTTGAAAAACAGGTTGCCAAAATTGTTTTCAATTTTCAACAAAAATGAAAAATGAAAACGAACTAAAATTTTCATTTTTCATTTTTGAAATTCTAAGAAAAATAAATTGCCACTCGGGTACACGCATTCTTTAGCAGTTTACTGTGAGAATCGAGAGTGTCCTTTTGTTGGTCACTTTGGCGTATGGTGTTGGTGTGGAGATTGGCGACCCTATCGATGTATTGATGTATCAACTCAGCCAGAAGAATTTGCAGGTGTTTCAGTGATAGATACTGAAAGAGGCTGAAACGAGTTGGATGTGTTGATACTGTGGATTGACTCAAAGAGAGAGGTAGAAAAGTTTGGAAGACCATAGCTATGTGCAGATCGAAATGCATGAACTGTTTGCCAAAGAATCAAAGGTATGATCATTTATGACACAAAGCGTGCATGATACCAAACGTCACACATATTACATTGGATTCCTTTTTGGTTGCATTTCACTCGTTTTGCACAGTCTCCACAGGGATATTTATACAGAGGACCAGGGTTTCTTTCTACATTTCTATTCAGCAGCAGCATTGAAAGAAGAAACCGCATGCACATGTTCTTTCTCGAAGTCACTTGTAAGAATACGCCATGTGCGATCGTGACCTATAGAATACTTCAAATCCCACTTGGAAAGCCTTTTTACAAGCTAAGGTTACATTCAAGCCAAAATCGACGTATTCATGCTGTGATCCGTACACGTTTAGTGATAAGTACAGAAAAAAAATGGCGAGAAATTGTAAAATTAGAGGGTTTAAAAAATTTAAACGCCCAGCATTGGTCCGACCCACCACTGTACCATTTTAAAAGCAATTCTGCACCACGTAGACATTTTCCGCTCGATAGTTTTTTGTTTGCCAGGTGAAAATCGTGTTTTACTTTCTGTAGTGACGCCACTGGACGGCATTAGTGGCTCGTTGATTGAAACGTTTCTGAGAATAGTATGCGACTCCAAGGGATATTTGAAATTCAGACCTATCTTATTTCTTGCCTTTGTATAGATCGTTTTCATATGACGTCATTCTAAGCTTGTGATAGACGATGTCCTCACGCTTCAGGCCGGTAACCCTCACTAATTAATGCTTTTGGAAATAAAATAAGAAAAAAAAATTCTTCCTTTTCCTTAACAGCCACCCCAGGTTTAACATATTTCCAAATAATTTTTAATAGAAAATTTTGGACCATTCCCTTCCAACTTGTCCTTGGAACAGTATGGATTTAAACAATTGAATAAATATCAAGAGGCTGCAGTTAAGGAATCGCTCTCCAATCCGTTTAGTTTGATTCAGGGACCACCAGGTGAGTCATTTTAAGAAAACCTTGTTACTTACTGGCACTATTCATAAGCATGTAATTGCTGGAGCTATATGTCATAGTGCATAGATTGACAGCGCCACGAATTTATTACTTCTAAAAGTTTGCCACTTGTTATTTTCTTTATCTCACTCAGGGACTGGAAAAACTGTGACGGGCGTGCACATTGCTTACTGGTTCGCTGAACGAAACCAAAGGCTGACTAACACAGAGGGCGAAATAGCGCACAGAGCACCACCCCAACTCATTTACTGCGGACCATCCAACAAGGCCGTGGACGTCGTTACAGGTCAGTTTTGTGAACTATTAATACGAGAGGTAATACTGAGGTACATCGTAGCTACCAAAGCCATTACGAGTAAGATACTAATATTAAATACTCTGAATTGAATACTTCAAATGTACTTATAATCATAAATACTCCAAAATGTACACATAATCAAGAAATAAATTATATAACTAATCTAATTCGTAGGCTTCTTTAAATAAGTGTGTCTTCAGAGCCCTCTTAAAGGCATTTACGTTCGCAGACTGTCTGACCTCCTTGGGAATGTCATTCCAGAGCTTTAGGCCTGCGATGAAAAAAAAAAAAAAAAAACGGTTAACCATACGATTTAGTGTTGGTGTTACCAACCTCAAGATAATTCTGCGCAGAAGACCTAAGTGATCTAGAATAAGTGCTGTAATTAAGCAATTGTGAGATGTAAGAAGGCGATTGTCCATTAAGTCCTTTGTACACAAGTAATAAAATCTTAAATACAATTCTCTGATTTATCGATATCAATAACCAATGAAGATTGTACAGAATCGGTGAAATCAGCAGTATTTTGAAGTGACTCACAAGTCTCTTCAATTTGTAACTAGGTAGTTTATAAACTAATGAGTTGCAGTGGTCCAATTTGGAGTTAACAAACGCGTTGATCAGAATCTTTATAGAGCCTTGATATGTGTTGATCTAGGGCAAGATAACTTTCCAAAACTACTCTAAGATTCCAGGCACTTGAAACAAAGTTATTGCATTCATCGACAATATTGACGCAATTAAAGTCAGGCCGAACAAGGAACTTGGATTTGAAGACAAATAGATCAGACTTATCTTGGTTTAGCTTTTTGATTTAGCCGTTTGTAACTCATTGCTCGAGTCGCTCTTAAACGAGACATAATTGAGAGTCATCCACATATAGGTGGTAGCGAATGCCATGGCGCTTAATGATCTTTCCGATCGGAGAGGTGAAAATTAAATAAAGCAAGGGCCCCAATACATACCCGTGTGGAACACCTCGATCCAAGGGTCTAAGAGAGGACTTGCAACTCTCCAAACACATGCACTGCTTATTCTAAGTAAGGTACCGATACCAGGCTAGATCAGTCCCTTTGACACCAAACATAGTCGAAAGCCCAGTAAGCAAAGTTGAGTGTTCCACATTATCAAAGGCAGCCGACAGATCTAAAAGCAGTAATATTACTGCCTGCCTGTTATAAATTGCACACAAGATATCATTTTGCACTCTTGTAAAAAGAAGTCACGGTTGAATGGCATGTCTTATAGGCGGGTGGAAAAGTTTCATGAGGATCATGTTTTTGCAGATGCTGAGTTAGTTGGTCAGCGACAGCCTTCTCAACTACTTTAGACACCAAATGCGGATTAGATATCGAGCGAAAGTAGTCCGCATTTGATTTCTTAAGAGTAGGATGCAACTCTGCCACACCCAAGGAATCAAGCATTACCCCAGAGGAGAGCGACATGTCGATCGCAAGTAGGGTATCAAAACAGCCTTTGAATATGACAGACGGTACAACGTTATAGTCGCGTTGCGTTTTACGGACACCCACCCGATATGAACACCTAGTTATAACAGACAGTTTTCTTTGGTCTACGGGGAACTCCTCCCATTGTCCAAAGTTAGTCTTCTTGTCTAATCAAGAATGTTCTGATTGCCGGAACAATTGCTATTCCTGCGTTAGAATTGTTTAGTATGACGATGCAAGTCAATGTCATGTTGGCGTTTTAGCACACATCTTTAAGCAGATGATTGGGCCTTAAAAGGCCTATAACGGAGAAGGTTTAGGTGGTAATTAGTAATTTTTCTTCTTGTCCTCGTCTCTTTTGCTTACACAGTAAACATGAATATATTGTTTTGGTGCGTTTTCTTTTTTTAGAGTATCTTATGGAAATTCCTTTTTTGAAAATCCTGAGAGTTTACAGTGATCAAATTGAGCAGAAGCAATTTCCAATTCCTAACAAACTGAAGCCAGCCAGAATCACAAGAAGTGAGGATGAACTTAAAATGTCCAGCGAAAAGATAAGGTCCGTGTCTCTTCATCACTTGATTCGAAGTGGTGTTTGCCCATATGCAGAGGAGCTGCGCAAATTTGAAGAATGTTTTGCTGAGGTCAAAGCAAGGAATGAAACTATCAGCGAAAAAGATGCTGATGAGTACTGCAAAGTAGGTTAAATGAAGTCTTCATTGCATTAGCATTACGACTTATTCTAGTCAAATTATGTTTGGTTTTTTTAAATTACTAAAAGAGGACTTTAAGGTAGTTTTAACTCGAGTGAAGGGGTCAAATCTGAAAGCATGAATTACAGGTTACATTGGGCATTTCTTTTCCCCTCAGATTATCGGACATGCAGAACGGTGGGTGCTAGAAGAATCTGGTGTCCAGATAATCTTGTGCACATGCGCAACTGCTGGTAGTCCCAGGATAGCCAAATCTTGTGACAATATCCAGCAGTGTATCGTAGATGAATGTGGCATGTGCTTAGAGCCTGAATCACTCGTGCCGATCACGAGCTCAGGAGCGAGGCAAGTAGTTCTTATCGGTGATCACAAACAGCTACAGCCTGTCATTCAGGATCAAGTGGCCAAGGCGCTTGGTTTGAGTGTTTCCATGTTTGAGAGGCACTCCAAACGAGCAAAGATGCTGCAGCTGCAGTACAGAATGGTAAGTTGAGTCGAATACCCACTATAAAATTTAACCTTAAACCTTAAACGTTTTTTTATGGGGAAGCCATAGAAATTTTTTCTAGTGGTTTCATGATGAACCAAAGGGAAAGAAGAGAAGCGAGACACTGACATGCTCGTGCAGCAATCAAGGTTTACGCGAAGAACACTTTTAAGGGTATTGAAAAGCTTCTTTGCTGTTTTTGAGGGAAATTTAACTTAAGGTGATCACTTGTTACCTTGTTCTGTTTTTTTTTCGGAAGGGCATGTCTCATTTAATTGTAAAGGCTCTATAAAAGCTTTAATCGCGAAAGAGGCGCTGGTAGGTTGCAACAAATATAACTGACAGAAGAGTGAGGATGGGTCAAGTCTTGTCTGTAGAACGCGGGAGATTACGGTTTCGATATATCAGTCGCAGGATTTTTTTTCATAGCTTAAATTTAAAGTAACTAAAGACAAGGGAGTAGGCTCAAAATTCAACATTCAAACGGCACTTCTCACAACTAGTACAACCTTCCTCCCTCAGTACTTCCTATTTGATGTGACATCAACATTTTAAGAAACCTACTTCGTGATAGCCTCCAAAAATACTTATCCATTACTATTTTCTCGGATCAGCACAAAGGAATATGCGAATTCCCTTCAAAGGAATTCTATGATGGTAAACTCCAAACTGCTGAAGTAGTCAACTTGCGTCGTCCTAGTCCAGTATCCTTTTGGCCTGCTCAGGTTCGTCGGAACACAGTTCTTCCCATTGTCTTCTGTCATGTGGAAGGTCAGGAGGAGTCTTCTGTGATAACGACATCAGAGAGTAATCAGGAATCTAAGAGCAACATGGCAGAAGTTCGGAAGGTGGTGAGTGCGAGCTGTATACAAGCTTACGTAGTCTACATTCCTATCAAGGAGAATCCCCCAGGAGATTTCTTACTGTTTTTAGCTCAAAGGTCTGAGACAGTTTTACATTGACAAGTTCTCCCTTAAGGAGGTAACAACGAGATTTTATTTAACTTTAACATTTTCAAAAGTAAAAGATGCAAACTGTACTTGCATGCTAAGTAGTATAGTAGGGACTAAAGTGACATTTCTAGGCCGGGATCTCATTAAGAAGGGCAGGAATACTTTAATTAACGCCCTTGACGTTGTTTTTCCTCTTCCACCACCACCACCACCACCACCAAAATGTTAATGTTTTCCTTCTACCAACACCACCACCAGCACAAAGTTTCTATTGCTTTCCGTCCACCAACACCACCATATTTCAATTGTTTTCCCTCCACCGTAGCCGCGGTCATCAGCACTACTACGCAATTTCTATTATTTTACCTCTACTACAACCACCATATGTCTGGTTTCCCCCACCACCATCGCTACCATATTTCTATTGTTTTTGCCCCCTCAGAATAAAATGAGGAGGAGCAGAATAACTTAAATGTGTAGAAGAAGGCAACCTCGTTCCCAGGTTCTCTCTCCTACCCGTCGAGAGACCCTGGTTGGGTTTGGTCACGTGGTCCCAGAACAAAATTAATTCCGAGGGAGGAGTCCTTTGTCTCTCAATTTTTTTGTCTGGTTCGTTTTCACCGTTCACCCAATGATCGAAAGGGCACGACAGATTTGCTAAGCCTCCAACTATAACTGAAATTCGGGAAATTTCTGCCTAAACAGAGCTATCACCAGATAAACAGCGAATTACCAGCAGAGAAATAAAAAACTCGTGTTATCGCAGTTAAACCGATGACAACAATTAGATACTAAAATCTACGATCCTGAGTAAGACACAAGCGCGTGTTTATCCGCATTGAAGGGAAAATCCCTGTTCGTTGAACTTGCATTGAAAGAATCAATGTTTGTCGGTGACAGCGGCTGGTCATCGGCCCGAATCAGTACATGCAAAACCTAAACCAAGCGGTGACAAAACAAAGCAGTTACGTACGTTGAGAGCAGAGGATTCATTTTACATTCACGGTCAAAATAATATTTTAGCTCTAATGACTTAACGGAAAGCTGTAGTCTGAAATGTCAGCTTTCTCCTACCCCTAACCTTTTGTATGATGCAGCAACAGAAAAAACGTATCGCTTTTAGTGGTAAATAGAGGTAAAAAAATATAATATAGTACGTGCATAAGCAAAGAATGACCAAAACGCGACACTGAAGACAACAGTATAAACAGAGACAGAACAGACAACATAACCCAGTGATAACCTTCCAAAGAGAAAGGATTTCTTGTATATGGTCCAATGCTTGATACATCTTTTCGGCCCCGCTTCGAACTGCATAATCATAGTTTTGAAAATACATACGTTTGCTTTCCAAAGGTGACCTCCATAACATAGAAATGGCAATTTAAGCCTACTGCGTTTCGGTATGAATACAACCGCCTAAAATATTTTTGACAGCACAAGTGGTGAATCCGTGATTTCCTTTGCAACATCCGATAAACATCCAGATATTCTGCAGGAAGTTACGCTTTCGCTGTCAAAGGATTCGGCGTTCCACAGGCAGCCCAAGCGCAATATGTGTGGGTTCGGGCTTCAGAGGTCATTTGGTCGAATTTGGTCGGAATATACTAGAATTATTAGTGTATTATCTGATGCTAAATAAACGCAAAAATCTTAAAGATATGAAGTCTTCTTGTTTGTCTGTTTGTACTAGTAGCCTTTATGATAACGAAGGACGATATTTCTTGCATTATTACATGTGATTCGGGCCCTTAATGTTCGAGTCTTATCACATGTATTCGAATCTAAAACGCTAAGAAAAAAAAATCATGATCACGCGAAATATTGATTCAAAAAGTTCCCTTACCTTTATTTCATAGCCACTCTGTGTCCCACAGCCGGTTTAAACGCCGTTTAGTACTCGATGGAAAGAAAGTCGACTAAACGGCGTTTAAACCGGCTGTGGGACACAGAGTGGCTATGAAATAAAGGTAAGGGAACTTTTTGAATCAATATTTCGCGTGATCATGATTTTTTTTTCTTAGCGTTTTAGATTCGAATACATGTGATAAGACTCGAACATTAAGGGCCCGAATCACATGTAATAATGCAAGAAATATCGTCCTTCGTTATCATAAAGGCTACTAGTACAAACAGACAAACAAGAAGACTTCATATCTTTAAGATTTTTGCGTTTATTTAGCATCAGATAATACACTAATAATTCTAGTATATTCCGACCAAATTCGACCAAATGACCTCTGAAGCCCGAACCCACACATATTGCGCTTGGGCTGCCTGTGGGCGTTCGAGGTTTTGTCTTGACTAGTCCGGGAACTATAAAAAACAGGACCCTTTAGACAAGGTTTCCAATGATCTCGACGTCTACGCTTTGAGAGACAAATCTCACACTTATCCGCCCCTCCCCCAAGTCGTTTGTTTGTAATCTCCCAGATTCTGGGAGACACGTGACCAAACCCAACCAGGGTCTCTCGACAGGTAGGAGAGAGAACCTGGGAACGAGGTTAAGAAGAAGGAAGAGGAATGTAGTAAGTGAAAACGAACTGATAATATGCACGATTTGCTCGCCAAGAATCAGTGAACCAGAAAAATTTTTTGGACAATGAAAGCGGCAGGAAATTGAACTTGCATAATTTCGTTACGACTCAGTGATTTTAAGCCACAAGAGACTTGGCGCTTATTCCTCCGACAGCATTAATCAACCAATGAATACTTTTATTACTATTTAGGCAACAAATCAACAAGCAAAACATCTATCAACCTAGAAATAACTAGAACACCTGTCCAACGGGTTAAACCACTTAAGGCTGGTTTTCACTAGCGACGGAGTCGGAGTCGTAAGAGCGCTTATGACCTAGTGAAAATCAAAAATCGGAGTCCTAAGCGGAGTCATAAGCTTGACGGAATCGGAGTCAGAAGAATCAGAACGTTTCCATTTTCTTCCGACTCCGTTTACGACTCCGTCGCTTGCGTTCCGCTTATGATCTAGTGAAAACCAGATTGTCGGAGTTTGGAAGCAGAAGCGGAAGGATAAACCAATCGCAATGCACGTTCCCACGCTTTGTGATTGGTTTGGTTCTTCTGCTTCCGCTTCTGACTCCGACAATCTGGTTTTCACTAGATCATAAGCGGAACGTAAGCGGCGGAGTCGTAAGCGGAATCGTAACGCTATTTTCACTAGATCATAAGCTCTACGCTTCTGATTACGACTCCGACTCCGACTCCGACTCCGTCGCTAGTGAAAACCAGCCTTTATAAATAGCAAATATGTCATGACCACATCTTATTGATATTCTAATTCTACCGCATTTTATCCATGAGATAGAGGCAAAAGGCTAAGACATCATCGGGTTAATGTATTCCTGCCCTTCTTAAGATTCCTTCCCAAAGAAGGGGGTTAATTCGGTTCCTACTATTAATACTACTCCGCTTACACATCGCTCACCAGTTCTAGTTTTTTTTATGAAAGTTTGTTCTCTGAATAAAAGTATATAGTTAACATTAGCCTGCAGTTCCACCAACGGTGAAGGCTTTTCAGTCTTAAAGGTTGAAGTGAGCAAGGATTGTGCAGCTGAGTTGGCCTTGACCAGACTTGCTTGAGCCTTAGTAGTTCCCTTAAACCCATCAACTTTTAGAGTCATTCTGACTTATAGGAGCCGCACCGGAGCACCGTTGCGTATTGTTGTGTGTGATGTGAGCCCCAATGACGTAACTGAATCTAACTAAAAAGTAGTCTCCATGGACACATTTCTGTTATATCGTAGTATATCCTTTGTTTTTCGTCTAGGTGCAAGTTGCAAAATATCTAGTCAATCATTACAACTCAGTGCGCAAGTCAGATGTGGTCATATTGTCACCTTACAGAGAGCAGCGAAGTAAAATCAGTGAGTTATTAAGAGGAGCGTACGATGAAATTCATGTCACAACTATCACGAAAAGTCAAGGTACGGCATCGATACCAAAGATTAATATATAGCACAGACTTCCGTTTGTTCCTTTGCCTTGTCTCTATGTAAGATCCTGTGACAGGTGATCACATACGCTCCTTACCTAACACGCAGTAAAAGCCAAAATACCATTTCCATTTCTGGCATAATACCGATCGAAGTATGTTATCCAGCTTAAATCATTATTGACTTACCAATTTTAAACATTGGCAAAAGTTTGGAATATAAAAAAGCGTAAGGTGGTTTTCCTAAAACGATTATTATTGAATTAATTTCTTAATAAAATCTTAGGAAGTGAATGGGATTACGTCATCATGTCTTTGGTTCGCTCCCTAAAGAAAGAAGAAATCGATCCAGAGCCCTCCCTCAGCTGGCTCGGTGAACACCTGGGATTCTTAAGAGACGAACATCAAATGAACGTGGGACTCACACGAGCACGCAGAGGGCTTTGCATTATTGGTGAGAGAAACCACATTATTTATTGTTTACTTTTTGCTAAGAAAAGCACAGGAACATACCGGATTAAATAACATTATACTCACTAGTTATCGCCATTAAGGAAAAAATCTCAAATAGGCATTTTGCGCAGCACTGACTGGTATAATTATTTTATTTTAGTTTTAATACATAGTGCACCAATTAACGTAACATGTAAAAGTGACGAGGTCAAAAGGGCATGATTTTCATCAGACTACAATTTCGTATTCGGAATATTTAGTGTACGAGGAGTCTACTTACTTATCCCTATAGGAGTTGTAGTTTAAATGTTATTGTTCTGAAGGAACGTTTTTTTCTTTTAGGAAACAAAAATCTTCTTGGGATGGACGAAATGTGGAGCAAGTTGATAGACTACTATGAAAATAATAACTGCCTTGTAGACGAGTCCTGGCCCTGGACATAGTAAAAATGAGCTGTGCCATATATATATATATATATATATATATATCGTAGAACTCTATGGTAAATCATTTTTATAGTAATAGGCAAATAGTAAAGGAGCTAATGTAATGCCTTATTTCTATTCTACAGCATTTCCGAATTGTACACGAAAAGAAGGAATTCCAGTAGTATTCCAATGAAGTCTCTGAGTTGTAGCTAATTGTGATGCGACATCAAAATTCCAATTAATGATAACTTCCATCGAGTTAGACAATCTTTAGTTAGAATTGTACCGAACCAATCGCAGGGTCCGCGCCACCGCTCGTCTCTGGGTTGAAGCCAACGTCTGCAGTCTCAAAGGCGCACCAGTACGCTTTCTTTGTAAGATAGCTTTCTGTTGGCTCGAAATTATTTTCTGCATTGTAAAAAGTACTTGTAGCAAAGACTACGAAAAGGGTGTTTTTGTTAAATATACTATGACGAAATTAGCTTGTTCTGTTGGTGCGTTTTTTAATAGTGCAATAATAATACATCTGTTTTAATTCATAGTGAACAAAAAAAAGGAATGGGATCACATTGAACAAGTTCAAATGTTATACCAAGTACTAGGCGCCTCTCTGAGACAGGAAAACGGTGCCTGTTAGAAGGTTTTCAGGTCAAGAAGAGGAAACTTACTGTGCTTTTTACGCATTTTTAGGTGTCTTGCTCTGCTGGCATTTTCCTCGGGAATGTCCTTCATGCAGTCGCTAATTTTAGTTTTTAAGAAGAGAGGAATTCGGAAGAGCAGAAAGTGCGATCAAAAGCGTAGGGGGTACAGTTAATAGGTGGACAACAACCTTATAGGGAATTCCAGTTACTACCCCTTTTCCTAGAACGAATACCTTGAGTTTTTTAATTTTTTTTTTCCGAAAAGTTAGCCATAGGTCTTAATGTTGCCGTTTTTTGCAATAGTGTGCCGAAAAAAGAATATCTATCTGGCTTGTTTTCAGTTGAATATTTCCCCTAAAAATGCTTCTATCGCCACATTATAGATGCAGATACCTGAACAACTTGTTGTTGTTGTTGTTTTGTGACGTAAATAGCTAGAATAACAACTCTTGAATTATTTGAGATTCATTTTAACTTACATTATTTTTATCTAGACAAACCTACTTTGCATATATCTCCAACACACCTTTTGTGACATACAGGATGTACAAATAAATCACGTATGCGAATTAGTACCTTGTATATAAAAAAGGAATTGCAAAATAGGTGGGTATTGTTCTTAGTTTTGACAAGCAAAATTTCCTTTTGTATTTAAGAATACTCTAGTTTGAATTCGTCGCGGCCGCTGAATAGAAGCACTAAAGTCTCACTTACGTAGGGCTAGCCTCGACCTTAGGTAAATATTCTCACAAATTCCAGTCAGAAGAAGACCTGTGGACAACTGTGCCCGCACGATGTGGTTTTAGGTAGCCCAAGAGATTTCAAGAACAGGGTCATTTTCAAAGATACCTGTAAACTAATGTCTATATCCCTTGGGTTAATATATCATCATAAGGAGCAAACTCTACATAGGGGACGATGAATGTGTCACGTGACTCGCAGGCAAGAGAAGTATTTTTTTCTTAATAGGAGTGTATACGCAATGTTCAGAGACGATCTTTACAATGTAAATAAAGTA
The DNA here is from genome assembly GCA_038088405.1 of Porites divaricata. Lineage (NCBI taxonomy): Eukaryota > Metazoa > Cnidaria > Anthozoa > Scleractinia > Poritidae > Porites > Porites divaricata. The sequence goes on along the minus strand of JBBMOI010000019.1, from coordinate 4,005,292 downwards.
TCAGAAAAAATGTCACATATTTCAGTGATATTGGCTTGAAAGGTGGCTATTATCTTTCCTTACTCTACTGCCAACAGTTTCCCTTTAAAATGAAATTGAGATTGTATAAAAATGGCTAAATATGCCCTGGAAATTTTCGTAAAAAAAATGGAACAATTTGAAAGAAATAAGTTTTTTTTTGTCTGAGAATTTATTGTTAAACACAAAAAATGCTCGGCATGATCCATAAATTACTTTAAAGATTGTATCACACGTTGAACGAAGACTGACTGTGACACACCTTGGAAGAGGACGGTATTTATCATATCGCTCCATATTAAAACGGTGGCGCTTTTGTTTAAAGTATATATCTTGCAGAAGTTTAAGGAGATATATCAGCACGTTGGTTTCCTCGTGGAGTGCGTTTCATATTAGATTTAATTTCACCGTTGTCGACTTTTAGAAATATAACTATAAGTCAAAACGTATTATTTAATTAGTTATAATTTGAATTTTAATAGAATTAGGTGTTGCGTTGCGCTATTAAATTTAATAAGCGAGGTTAAGCATCATCGTTTACGTCAAACGGCAAACGCGAATTTGTACGGCATTTGTACGGCAAGCGCCGGATTTGAAAACCAAAACAATGGCGGCTGAATCGCGTTTTGCTAGCTAGAGTTGTTTTGTCTCCATATTTTTGGCCAATTTTTTGGATTTTTCTAAAACAATTATTCCTCTCGCCCCCATGGCCTCTGATTCAATAGCCCATTGATGTGATATATACCAGACAGGATCAGCAGGTGCGTGAGAAATTTCCTGTAGACTTTATATAGTGATACTCTTCAGGTAGCACGCCACTACGTTTTATATGAGTCCACGAAGAGCAGCCACCGCACCGAGTCGCTCGATGGCTTCGAGCAACACCCCGGACACAATCTGCACAAATTCTTGTTGATTTAGATCCAGGGTTAGAACTTATATCGCCTGACAGACGAAGGTGCTGGTAGCTGAGAGTTGCCGAGCAATTTAATACGACCTGTCAGTATTACTGTATTCGATTCTGGAGGCTTTTTCTTCGTCGCGCAGCTTTTCACGGTTTTGACGACCGATCTTGAACAGCTCTTGACTTACAGTAACTCTAAATTTCGGTTGCTGAAGAGAATTCAGTGCTGCTGCAATGTTCTCCCATATTTGTTCTCTCCCAGCGCTACTCATATCCACTGGGAGTCCACTGGAAATAATTGCCTTTGCTATCGGCTAAAAGCAACATGGGAAATTAATTTTAATACGAAGAAATAAACGTTTATGCTATAGTACAACCTGAAATGCACGAGTAAACATAGACCGTCACGGAACGAACAGCATCTAATCTAACAGGTTCGGAAGATAGCAGAGGAAAGCTTACTTGTCTTTCCGGCTGGTTGTTCTGCCATCACTTAGGTTTTCAGACAAACCGAACCTGAAATTTCACTTCCGGTCGTCGTCGTTTTCCCATTTCGTCGTCGATGCTTAAGGTCCTATTGTTAAATAGACGACTCTTCGTTTCCGTAGATCAATAGTAACTTTGGGTCCTACTTTGCGTCATCTAAATGCGAAACGAGGATGCTGGTGATCCATACAAACAGTCAGGTCCTGTTTATAAGAGATTCCTTGCAAAGTGGTCACTAACGAAACAAGAAAAACAAAAATGCTCCACAGATTTACTGGGGAACAGGAAAGGGACATACGCCTTTCACGATGTCATTTTTAGCGGAGCTCTGGCGGGCGAAGCCCGCCTGCGGAGCACCATGGGTAAGTAAATCTACCCATCCCAGAAAATTTGGTAATCACGTGACCGTACACCGCCCGCCCGCCCGCCCGTCCGTCCGTACGTCCGCACCACAGGCTAACCAGTGTTCAATCCTCACACTTCTACCTAGTTTGGGAGCACAGGAAGACTGATATTGCAAACATATATTGCACATCAATGTTGTGATCAATTGACAGCTGTCAAAACAGGGTATCCGCTGACCAGTATCACCGACCGTATCGCGGGCTCAGGTGTCGACCCATCGAGGTCGAGTATCTTTTTGAAGTTATCCGCTGACAAGTTACTAGTTTTCAAATGATCGCAGGCTCAAGTTTAATTTTTTTTAAATTCATATGAAATATGTTGTGTTTTTTATGTGCCGGACAACTAAAATTTTGATTTCAAACTGACCTCGGAAGCTAAAATTCAGCAAGTTTTTACAGGCAGGAATACATGCCAGTTGCTTTTTGACTTTTCTCACCAAGGTCACGCGTTCGTCACGCTCTACGTCCAATTTTTATGCTGTGATTGGTCAAAATTTGACAGGTGAGTTCATGCGGAAAATTTATGCAGCATCTTGAAACCTGTTTACTTTGACAGCTGAAGCTGACAGAGTTTTGTGTCAACTTGTGTTGTTTTTAACTGTCTTTTTCCACTGAATGAACAAAATGAAATTCAGCTGCTATCAAGAGTCTTCTGTTATTCATGGCTAGTTTGTTTATTGGGTTTTTGGTTGAGAAATACGTCGCTTGTTAAAGTCGGAAATCTGATTTCGGATGGCATCGTTTTCCTTTTTCACCTTGCTTGATGCGTGAGAGGGTTGAAAAGTCTGAAGCGAGTCTGGCCTTACTTGATAGTTTTCAGTGCATCTCGAATGGTAAGCCTGAGTAATTATTTATTTGACGTTTGTTCTTTATATCTAATTTAATGAAGTCGAGCGTAGTTTATGCGGCTATTTAGTTTGTGCACGTTTTTAATTGTAAGATTTGAGACAATGATCTGACCGAGTATCAGGCTTGATTATAAGCTTATAAAACTTTAAAAAGCCTTTAGTCATTTTCTTACCGCGAATAAAAAGAAAACGTTCCAAAGAATATTTCGTTATAATTCTGGCTGTAAAAGAAAGCTTTGAGCGATTTTCTTGCCTCGAGTTCATCTTTGAAAAAGCAAACACCGGGAAGCCGGCTTACAAAATGAAAAACATAAACAAGGATTTTCTGAGACACTTTAATACTTGTCTTGAGTTCGTGAATGAAAATTGTTGTCTCTGTATATGTTTCACCGAATTATTGTCCTTTTATTGATTGTTGGTAGTCTCTTTTGCAATTTTTATCGCTGTGCCGTTTGTTTTCAGTCGCTCATGAACATCGCTTGCATGCAGGAGTAGTGAAAATGCCGCGCGTATCAAACGCTTTTGAAGATTACACATCGTTATAAACATAATAAATTCTTTATTATGTTGAAGCGTATAACTCTATTAATCATAATTTAAACAGTCGACTTTGGCGCTTGTCAAAAGTGAGAACTGGCTCGCCGTATAGGTGATTTTGGAAATTTTTTTAACGGTTTCGCCAAAAGCCCACACGTGCTTCGATCGTCCTGAATATTGAGCAAGTGCAATTTGTATTGCAAAATTGTGAAATACTGCATTCTGTCCGAGGTCTGTATGATAAAAACAGCGCCTCATGGTACTGTTTCACCTCAGATGTGATGTATAAAAAGTATAAAACAGGGGCACCCAACGGCAATTTTCGGAAAATATCTGTTCGGAAGACGATTTGATCTAGAATTTTCGGAACAGTTGTTGTAAAAGTTTTTGCTTGCCTGCCTCTCCTAGGATTTACGAACATCTAAAAAGTGGTATAATTACCCATTTTTAACGTATTTTTACCCTAAAAAAGGCCACCTAGAACTTTCGGGGGCCTTTTTCTGGCTGAAATTTTCGAAAAGGTAAGCTTTGATCCCTATAATTTTCGGATCACTAGACTTTCAGCTAGGAAATCCGAACAGATGAAAAGTTTTTAGGGGATAAAAATATGCCTATATCTACCATTTAAATACTAAAATACCTTCAACAATGCTATGTTAAGTGGTTTTGAACTATATCCTCGTTGGGTGCCCCTGATAAAAGGTTGGTTTACACGTCCCCAGACTTGTTGGCAAGATTTTGTAAAGTAAACTTGTCGAACGCAAAAAATTCCGCCTGATTTGTTTTCCAGGCCTAATCTACTGTGATCAAGAGTCCGCGCTCTTAAATGTGATCGAAGACGATTGCTATTTTTGGGTGTACATATTTAACAATTATTCCTCTAGCCCGAATGGGCTCTGAGTCAATAGCCCATGAGGCCGAAGGCTGAATGGGCTATTGACTCAGAGGCCATGAGGGCGAGAGGAATAATTGTTTTAGTAAAATCCAACTAGTTGGTCAAAAATATCGAGAATAAAATAAACTTTAGCTAGTTAAAGCTAGACTATAATCCTTTTTTGCCGCCAAAAAGCCCGCCCTTTTCGCTACTAGTAGGCTATAACATATAGCCTAGTAGTAGCTCAACCAATCAGAACGCAGCATTGATGATAGACCACTAGTTGGATTTTACTAAATAAGGCTATCAACTCGATGTAAGATTAAGTTCACTCTTAGCTTTGACTGTTTGCAAATTACTGTTCTCTAAAATCACTTAACCGTTCCCTCAAATTAGTCACATGAATGTGTTCTAAAGTTAACTGAATTGTCGAATACAAGTTTATTGTTTGATTTAAATCATAAATTCGAGTTAATAGGAGCTTCGCTTTTAGCCCTGGCTAAATCTATATATTATCCTTCAACTTCAACTTCAACTTTATTCAAATTATTTACAACAAAAGATACATTGGGACTGGCCTGCAGTTAGCGAGGCTATTCGAGGCAGGCCAGGCTACATAATTTACTACAAAGAAATTAGACGTTAAATAAGTTTATATATTTTACAGTTACTAAAAACTATTTTACTTAAAATGCAAGGACAATATTAAAGTGAAAAATTTAAAAATAAAATGAGAATACAGGACAAGAGGATTACTTTTTCATTTTCACAATAATCGTATCCACATCAATATAGGAGTCTTCAGTTTGAAGGATATCAAGTAGCATTGCGTTTAGTGATCTTTTAAAAGTTTTTTTCGGTCTTTCTTTAAGAATTTGAGGTATTCCATTCCAAATTTTGACTCCAACACGCGAAAAAGCATTTCGTTTGACATTGAGTCGAGATTCTTTAGTATAAAAATGTTCAGACGTTGAGGCACGTGTATTGTAAGTAGGAACACGAGAAATTCGAGAAAAGAGTTTCAAAATATTATCCGGAGCAGTGTTTTTATTAACATCATACATAAGACTGCAAACGGATTCATAATATAGAGACTGTAAAGGTAGAATTTTTGGCATTGACAAAATAAGGTATTGCGTGGTCGTTTGTTTCAGTAAAATATATTAAACGCAGTGCGCGTTTTTAAAGGACAAGAATTTGGTCAAGGAACGTTTTACACGCGTTGCCCCAAGAGATAAGAGCATTAGTTAGATATGGTGCAATTAGTGACTGATAAATACTTAGGAGGGTGCAAGTGGGAACAATATGTCTTAATCTCGCAATTAGCCCAATTATTTTACTTATTTTGTTTGCAACAGAGTGAATATGGAAGTGAAGAATGATCATCGCAGTGAAATTTCCAGTTTAAGCAATTGGAAAGAAGAAGCCTGAAAAAAATCAGTGAATATGGGTCTTCCAAGATAGATTTTCATCGATTAACAGTCCAAGATATTTAATAAAGTTTTTGCGTTCAAGGGTAACCTTTTTAATACTTTCATTGTCAAAAACATACACCTGAGGATCATAGTTGAGTCTTTTTTTTGACATGGACAAAAAATTACATAGTTTGACTTTTTAATATTCAGAGAAAGTTTATTTGAAGTCAGCCAGTGATACAAGTTGTGTAATGCTGCATTTACTGTTAGTTCCAGTGTCTTTGCATCTTTATGAGCATAAAGAGCGTAAGTGTCGTCAGCAAAAAGGAAAAATTGGAGTTTGCTCGAACAATATTGGATGTCATTTATATAAAGTAAGAAAAGAAGTAGACCTAGGACAGATCCTTGGGGTACCCCGCAATTGATACTTAATTTACTAGATATATGAGAGCCAATTTTAGTAGTTTGAGTGCGATTTGACAAATAAGAGGAAAACCATTGATTGAAAATTCCACGGAAGCCATAATAATTTAGTTTATCAAGTAAAATAGTACGATTCACAGTGTCAAAAGCTTTTTTTAAGTCAATGAAAACGCCACGTGAATAGAGTTTTTTGTCTATATTGGTTTGTATGGTTTCTACCATATCAAGAATAGCGTGTTGGGTTGAGTGAGCTTGACGAAAACCATATTGAGACGAATATAATAGGCTGTGATTTTCAATAAAGTCTCTCATTCTGTCGTACATAATTTTTTCGAAGATTCTATTGAAATTTGATAATAATGAAATTGGCTTATAACGAGAAGTGTCGGCCTCGTCGTCAGCTTTGAAGATAGGTATAAGTTTTGATATTTTACGTTTTTTGGGGTAGGCCCCAAGAGAGACAGATATATTGAGAATGTCTGAAAGAACTGGAGATATGACTTCGCTTGAGTATTTGAGAAGTTGAGTAGGACAGGAGTATAAGCCATGCGATTTACTGTTTGGTATAGATAAAATTTGAAATTGAATTTCGGATAGAGTTACAGGTTTGAAGAAAAACGAAAGTTCTGGCGAACTGAACTTACTTAGGTACTATGAGAAGGGGCGGTCTGCCGGTGGCAATTTGCTTGCTAAGATGTTGCCAACATTTGAAAAATGTTTATTTAAGATATTAGGTATACGCGAGGAATTATTAGTAAGGTTATTATTGTTATCTAGGTCTTTCAATTTACCAACAGATTTACACTTTCTTTTGCAACGATTTAATAATTCATTTATGCCAAGGCTAAGAAAATTGTTTAATCCTACGTTGAGAATGGGTTTTAATCGGTGCATGTTTATTTATAATTTTATTAAAATTTCTATAGAAAGTTGAAAATAGCTCGTCTACATTATCTCCGTGCGTTTTAATGATGCAACTCCAGTCGCTCGTAGCGAGGTCGCTATTAAGACGGTCGGGATTGAAATGCGAAAGATCGCGTTTTTTTAATTTGTTTCCGTTTAATTTTATCTCTTGTTGATGACAAAATACAAAACTGCGAAAAATGATCGCTGACATCAGTAATGGATTACCGCTGATTAGCACCTGCTCAGGATTGTTCACAAAAATGTTATCGATTAAGCTTGCAAAACTTTTGTGAACACGTGTTGGTTTGTCAATAGTTGGAAGGAGATAACAACTTTGAAGAGCCAGTAAGAAGTGGCGACTTTAATTACAGGTTTCGATTTTTTGTAAACATAAATTAAAGTCACCTAAGAGACATAAGTTCTTTCCTGTCGAAGTAAATTTCTCGATAGTCTCTTCCAAGTATTTAAGAAAGCTCTCTGGAGAATTGTGTTGACGTTATAAGGCTCCACAGATCACGTTTTTCTTCTTAACAAAATAAATTTCTATCCACAATGCCTGGAAACATTCGGTCGAAGCATTTTGTAAAACTGAATAACTAAGTGTTTCATCGAACAAAGAGGCCTACACCACCACATGCTAGAGGTGTTGGAACATGTTCAAAAATGTAACCGGGTCTGTTTGAAAGGCCTGTATTCTCATTAGAATTGGTGACTTTAGTTTCTGTAGCACCTATTGCATTGACGTGAATACCTAATTCTTGTAAATAATGAGTCACTAGATTTTCAAGGTTACGATTAAGGCTTCTAATATTATTGTGAAAAATTAAGAGACTAGATTCAATTTGATCCTGCGTAAGATTATTAGTAAACTGCTTAAGACTATGCGGAGAAAAATATCGGCTTCTAATATACTGGCTCATTAAAGCATCGTTATCAGTTTGGTTGGTATCGAAGTCCATATTCAAATTAAATAAATCCAGATCATATAAACTATGGAGTTTATCTAGATCTCGTTTAATCGGGAGCTCACTGTTAAGTGAATTAATAAACTGGCCATGGGCAAGGACTAAGCTACCTCTGAAATTGAAGTGCGTACGGTAGATCTCTTAACAAGGATTTATTAAACTTCTGTTGTTGCTTAGCTCTGGTCCTCGCAAGCATTTCAATAGACAAACTTGATTACTTGCAGTGTGATAGAATGTAAAAAAGTACTTGTAATGAGTACTTATAATTAGCTTTGTACATGATCGTTCACTCCAGCTTCTGAGGCTGTGCTAAATTTCTTGTTAAGCTCAGAAAGGTCGACGAATTTGTAAATTGTGGATTCTTCAGACTTGCGAAGATGCACAAAGCCATTTTTCGCCCAACAAAATTTGTACTTCTTAGCCTCTTTGACTTCCTTTGCTTCATGATATAAGGCTTGTAACCGTGGCGTTAAGTGCTCATAGATATTAAGATACTTGACATTGATATCAGCTGCAAATCCAAGTTCTTCGGCCTTGAGGCCGGGCCACCAACTTTCTTCCTGGCCGCCATCACTTGGTCTTTAGCTAGCCTTCGTACAAACTTACAAACGATTGCACGTGGATTGCATTAGGTCGATTTGAGGGCTTCATAGACGGCACTCGGTGGGCCGTATCAATATCCTGGATCTACACTCCCTTTACTCCCAAGGCTGAGAATAACTGCAGGCAGGCCTGCAGGCATAGATTTGCAGTTTGTTCTGGGTGTTCACGTTCGGCAACCATCGGCATTCCGACTATCTTGATGTTGAATTGGTAACTGTACAATTCAAAAGCATCTAGCGATTTCTGGATGTGGTCGCAGGTTTCACATATCTTATCGAGTCTTGCCCTAATTTCTTCAAGCTCTTTCCTGGCACTTACTTTGAAGGCAATTAAATCATCGTACTGGTCCGAAACAAACTCCACTGTTTTGGTTTTGTCTGGTGACAGCACTACGCCGCCATTGCCGACATTTAGTTTGCATTCTTCAGTTCGTTCGCTTAATTCTTTCAAAACCTTTTCTAGCTTCACTTTAAGCTCCGCTACTTCGTCCTTAAGTTCTTTGTTTGCTTTTCTCAATTTTTGTTCACTATTTGTCATGATATTAGAGAGAGTTACCGCTCGCAACTCGCGGTTTCACTGAACACGCCATTAACACCAGGGATTTTGCAATTTGAGACGAAGTTAAGTCAATTGACCGAGACAGTCACCAGTTTTCTCTTAATGTAAAGACGCAATTCACACAGGTCTTCCCCCTTTAGAACATTAATAGAGAGAGCGGAATTGAGATTTCAAAAACTTGTAAATGCCCACAATTAAAACCATTAGTAGCCAATCGGTACCGTGACAGCTGAGAAAAATTAATCAGGCTTTTACACCAACAGTGCCAATGACGCTCCTGATCGAGACCATTCAACTTGAGCATGATATAACCCGTTAGTCAGTCTTTTATGCATAAAAATCACAAGTAAATCTGATAGTCCCGCTCAGTAAAATCGATGAGAGCCAGAAGTACGTAGAAAATGCTCAATTAGTAACTATAACCAATGCAGCACCAAATACAATACAGAGGCCACGATTTCTTTTATTGCAAATCAAAATTGGCAAAATTATCGTATCAAAAATCTCACATACGAAATTGGTAAATCTGGATTGTCGTCCAATATGAAAAGGACATGATCAGAAGGGAAATAGAGAGAACAATGTCAAGAGACGCTGATTAGGAATTACGTTTCGGTGTCTTGGTAAGTCTATTCTTGCGCAACTATCATTCTCCTATATGCTATAATCAGCACACTTACGTAGGTGCACGTTTCTGAAAACTTATGTTCCATACACAACTCACGAGGTAAAGATAACTTTTTCGAACTGATACATATTGATTTTGAGGAGGTCTTCCTTCTGGCTTATGGCAGGTCTTCCTCTTGAGTTTTAAGTTATATACTTATCCGGCAATGCAAAACAGACGGGAAAACTCCGATTTAACTCAAAGACTAAAATCCAAATCATACAAAAATCTTCCCTGTCCTAAAAAACACGGGTAGTGACATGTAAGGGATTCTAATGAAACTCAACGAAGTCGTATTTTCAGTTTGAGAATCTAAATGATAAATTAGATTTTGTTCCCAGTTCTTGCTGCCGTCGTGTCTGACAGCGAATCGTATTTCCCGGTCAGCGGATTACTCCACAGTGAAGGCTTACCGAGAAAATTCAATACATACAAAATATATCAGTTTCCGAGAAATCTAGCCCTCATTAAATGACGCCATCTCTCTTTTGTGCAAGGGAAAGGTATGAACAAAGTACAGGAAAACTTTGTGATGCTCTCCTCTCCCAAACTTCTGAATCAGGAAAGGAATTGGTAGGCATCACATAGTTACGACATGAATATATTAACTAATTTAACAGAAGGCAAGCTGCGAGTGATAATTTACACGTATAGAGGACTATAGACTGGTTTACAAAGTCCAAGTTCAAAATCACTTATTTCTGAATTTATGAGCTGATTTTGAACATATCTTCCTTTGAAAGGTTCTGGTTTAACGAGTAAATCACTTTTTGATAGCCGTTTTTTAGTTGCAAGCACTGTAAATACAAAGTTGCAAATTGTCACTGCACCGGTAAACCTGTTTCCTTGTTGCGTCGCATCACTCGCAGACCTGAAACATTTGGTAGTAGGCTTAATATATTTATTTGGCGAGTTTAATATCACCTTAGTTTAGATAAATATTCTCGTGATAAAACCGAAAAATAATTTGGCAAAAGTGACAAAGCCTCAGTCGATTGAACTCTAGAAATTTGAATAATTTTCAGACGGCACATCAGCAATTTGGTTTTTCTGCCATTACCTTTTTGGGCGCTTTACTGCCTTCCGTAATACTAAAATGAAAGACGATATACCACTTTATGTTTAATCTTCGAGAAATTTATATATTTTTTCAAAGAAAACATTTTAATTTTTAATTAGCCCTGGTGGTCACGCGACGATTCATCAGCTTTATGGTTTATATATTCACCGCATGACACTCAGACATATACACACTCATATGGACCCACATGGTAGCCTGAAATTCATCTGATTGCTTCGAGTCGTTTTCTCCTCTCAACAACGTCTGAATCGACCAGCCGTTAATGCCGTCCGGTGACGTCACTCACTACCCGAAAACCGGGTAGTGATTTTGATTGGTTGATTGTCTAAACATTCGCATAATTATACATACATACATACACTTTATTGAGCATCCCTAAAAAGGGCTTTTCAGCATCAATACTAAAATTAAATTAAATTAATTAAATGTATGAATAAATTAATCATTCAATTAAATAACTTAAATAAACTCATAATTATGTATAATTATGAAAAATTTTAGCAGGATTGTTGCTTGATATTCAACGGATCGCATCCCTGGCATTCTTTCGTGTAGTTCAAACATTTCGATAAGCTTAATCTTTATCTTAAACAGCAAAATTGCCCTTGTCTTCGAAACTGAAATGCTAAATTGAACTGCGAATGAAGAATCGTTCCGGAGAGTCGGTAGGTTTTTCATTTGGAGCCGCTTTGTGGTTTTCGCGGCCGGTGATTTTGTTTATGAGAAGTTTTCTGAGATCTGCATGTTATAATTCGACCTTCTTGCTATTTTTACCGTCAAGTGTAATGATTCTGTTAGCTTTTCTTTCTTGTTTCCTTGTTTTGTTTTCTTCGTTAAGGACCAAATAGCTTCTTTTCAATTAAAGCAAATCAAATTGAATGTGTCTTTGAACTAAGTGTTCCGTGTGTGTGTTTATTTCATTGCGTGATTGCGACAGAGTTTGATTATAGAATTCAGTACAACCGGTTCAGAGTTGTGCAGTTGATAGTTTGAGCGTTAAACATGAATTACGATCGTGGCTGTCCCCTTCAAGTTCACCTTATCCTAATTTTCATTCTGGCCAATTTGCATTTCACACCCGATAAACCAGGATTATTAATTCTGATTAATCGTTGATGGCTGTTCTTTTACAGACCTCATATTAATATGGTCCGATAAAACATTTTTGCCCTATCCACATATGAGCGGGAGCTCATGCAAACACTATTTGCTCTTCTGCTCCCTTCGTGAAAATCGGAAAACTTGTAAGGTAAGTCACATTCATTTTCGAGTCAGTTTAGTTTGACTTTCTCTCTGAATTTTTGCTTCGGTCTTCAGAGTCGAGTCATATTGCGATCAATAAGTCTTACCGATCACATTTCTTGGGTACTATTTGGATTAGAAAATTCATTTTTAGGGCTCTGCAGTTTACTCTTCTACAGTACTTGAAGAACGTTCTACGAAATGTGTACGGGAGGACGCCACATAGGCGTTCTATCGGAGGCGGCTGGCGAGTAATAACTCATGTTGAATCTACGTATAAGGGAAAACGTTCAGGAAGTCTTGATTTTGGTAAATTTAGGACTTAAAAGGCTCGAAAATGTCCACTGTGAAATGTTCATGCCCCAGAATGCTACCCAGCAATAGAGAAGAGAAGTAGTGACTTCATAAATACTAAATTTGTGAAATTAAGGGATTTGTTGGCATATCCAAAATGAACAAAATGAAAAATGTTCACTTGCTGAAATATAAGCCCTTTGGTACAAATAGCTGAGGAGATATAAGCAAATTTATGATCCAATGACTCCATATAAATCCTTCTATTGTAGACCTGGGTCATAAACGCTATGATCAAAGCCACTTTTGCAAGGATTTCTATGGAGCATCATATCACAAATTTGATTTTTTGTGACGTCTCACTTCTCTTTTCCATTGCAATTGATTTAGTGTTGCACGAATCTTTGGTGGTATAACACGGTTTTCGTGACTCTTAATAAACTAAAGTAATTAAAAAAGAACAAAAGGAGATAAAAAATATTTAAAAAGTAAAATAGGTAAGATGCACATCAGGTAGCAAGATAACGTTTGATCAGCAACAAACTTTGATATCTTAATTTAAGGCACCTAGCCTTTACTATACTACACTAAAATCTGACACTGAAACACAGCAACTGAGCACTTGAAAGACCTTATCTAAAGATATATAAGCATGAAAGATGGTGAGCTTAACATAATTAGGGCGAAAGATAGTTCTTGTATGTTTAGGTAGTTATTGGCAATTTAGGCTAATTAGGTTTATAATTAAGTTCTTTTTTTCTACAGGGAAGATAATATTAGTTTTTGATCACCAGAAAAATGAATAAACTTGTGTTCATTCCTTAAATATCATAAAATATGCTGTACTTGTTCACAACTGTTTCATGAAAAGCCTACAACAAACTGATCATAGAATGTACATTGTGCAATATATATTATCTAGTAGGTATTTTCTGCTAATGTAAATTCGTAATTTCAAAATCAATCTCCATGATTTAAATTTTTATTGAAATGAAATTTTTAAACTGAAACCCAAAATTTACCAGAAGCAATGTTTTTACCAAAAATAGTCTACATAAGTGAAATATCACCGGTAAACATAATTTGTGGGTACAGAAATAATTGGTTGTTGACTCATTTGTAGGGAAAGTCCCTGCTATATGAGATTATTGACTTCCTGCTTTTAGGGAAAGTCCCTGCTATAATTACCAACTTTCTGTTATGCGCTGGTGATTATGTATATTTCAAACTCCCATTAGTGGCCCTTAAAAAGGGACAAGGTAAACGTCAAAAACTGTATTTGCTGGTTTTAGTTGCAACTGATGAAAACCTATTTCTTGGGGGTCTTATAGCAAAAAACGAAGAAAACTAATTTGGGACCCCTAAGTGCTATACTACTATCATTTTAAGCGTCATTGTCTGAGAAAGTGTTCCAGGGGCCAAAAGTTGTGGTCAGCCAAATTGGCCGAAACTTGGCACAGACGTTGAGTGTGATGAGATATTTCAAAAGCCTTTTAGGCTCATTTCTCTGACTTTTAGTTTTGGAGCTACGGGGGGGGGGGGGGGGGGGGGTCTCATTTTTTGCCCTTTGAGCACCAAAATAAAAATGAATTTGATCATGAACTATAATAGAGCTTTCAGTTCATGCATGTAACTTTGTCCTCAAAGTATTGTACAGAGAGGAGCATGGGGCTAGAGTTGAGTAATTGATGTTAAAATTACAACCCAAAATAGCCATTTTTCAAAATTTTACTATATTCACCTTCCTTCTTGCATAGCTCCCATACCTATGCCACTGTTTACTTTAGTCACCTAGTTATCAAAATCAGTTGAGAAAAGTTTGGCTTATTATGGTTTATTGAATTTTTGGAACAAACACTTCATGCCCTCTAAGGCGATGCAAATTGTAATTTTGAGCATAATTCAGGCCATAAACAAACCAAATTGTTGACAAGAAGCCCTTAGTCTGCATTTGGTAAGTGAAAATGAATTGTCAAAGCCAAATCAGTCTCGTTGTTTAGAAATACACCGATTCTTACCTTAAAATTGATCTAAAACGGGCCTCCGATCAGCATAAAAACTCATGATTTAGCAAAACAAAGGTGATTTCATTTATTCTTTGAAAACCTAGTAACCACCACAGAACACAAATGATGATGTTCTGACGTAGATATAACGATCTTTTTACAAGTTGCTTAAATTTTTCTTCGATTTATATTCAGTTTCACGTCATATTTCTAAGCATTACTCCAAGCATGGAAAGTCTCCATATTTTATCAGGCCCATTTTCTAAATATTTTTACCAGATAAATTTAGCTTATCAAACGGTTCGTTAACATATAATCTTCGCCTGATTATGTATTAGCCTGAATAGTTGTTGTAAATACCCATCAGCAAAGAAGCATGAACATACATACCTAGATTATACAAACATATACGAGCTTCAGTGAGCATTATCGAAGTGAACTATGACTTTCCGAATCCTTTAAATAGAGGTGAAAAAATGAAGCCATCCATCTACAGTTAGGAAAATAACCCAAACAAAGCCTTGCATTGAGATGATGCAATTGTTATTATATCAAATTAACTGGCCCGCCATTTTGGAATTGGAGAGTTTGGGGACTGGACCGAGTTCCCATCCAATCCTTCTCCCGTTTCGCGGGATTTTTTTGCGTGTTCGGAATTCTAGAAAGTGATCTGTTTCAGGGTAATTTTTCGATGCCATTTTATTCCTTTGGAGGGGTGAATGACCAGTGTGGTGTCACGTCATGGGCTGTGCAAGAAACAGGAATGCTTCCTTTGTTGTCTTGAGATAGTGACATAACTGCATGGTTAAAACACAAGTAGAAGGGTTCAGGTGTGTCCGAGGAAGAAGAGGAAGACCTGGTGATGCCAAAGCTACAGGTCTCAGTTGTTCAAAAGGTGGACAGTGCTATCCACGGGATAAATCTCTATTCACTGGATAGCGCAATTGGTTTCCCTAATATTTATCCACTGGATAGTGATTTATCCGGTAGATAGCGCTATCCACCTTTTGAACCACTGAAGCCAGGTGATTTAAAAGATCACTTAGGGATCACACACGCGCACAAATGGCTTTTATCGCGGTTTACGGGACTCTTTTTCTTAAAGAGAGACGATCATATATATAACTTACGATATTGTTGTCTCAAATTGTTTGTTTATGGTTTATTGATTCCCATGTTAATGTCCTGAATCCTTACGAAGAGCACTAAACAGTCAACACTCATCCCAGCAATATCTTTATCAAAAAAACAACAACAATTATAGGATTAACTTGAAGGCTGTTTTGTTTGCTGGAGCTGTTTGTTTACACTCAGCTTGTCACGTGGACACGCTTATCGAGTAATGGTAAGTTTGGCAATGCACAATTCGAGCCGGCTTGCATTGAAGCCCCACCGGTCTCCGTTATTTGCCTGTTTCGTCAAAGATCAACAACTTTAAAAAAAGGCTTAGCTACATAATTCCGCAGGAATTGTTTTTGGGAATTTTAGACACCAAAAATAATTTTAGAAAATCTCAAGAATATTAGAAAAAATTGACAAATACTAGAACTTGAATAGCAGTATATATAGGATAATACTGAATAGCAGTTTAAACAGTCAACCGACATTTTGGCAACATTTCACAGGCAAAAACGTTGAAAACACGTTTTTATTTTTCTGTATTCCTACCAACCAAGAGAGAGTTCAGTCCACCCACATGCTACAACAGTGTCTAGAGTACTGTCCATTGAGGACAACAAATCAGCAGTCTTTCATCAGAGTCGTCTACACAACAACTAATAAGCGGTTATTCAGCAAAAGGGGTCCTCGCTATCGAAAAAGAATAAAAAAGTTTTGAGTTTTTGTTTTAGGGAATTTTAGAGAGTTTTAGGAGATAACACTCTTATTTAGGTATATTTTTTCATTGACTTTTTAATTAAATAGTTGAAATCAGTTTAAATATTTTTTTAAATTAAATAATAAAACAATTTTTTCTACAAATATACACGAATCTTCCGTGCTCTTCCAGAACGATTCAGAGTCAGTTCCCGTTCAAGTACGACATATGTGTGTTCATTGCCTATGCACTATTCCAAGCAGCAAATCCAATAATATCAACTAATTCGGTCGATTTTGCGACGACGTTTTAATAACATTTTCTCGTTGAAAATGTTAATTTCATCGAAAAACTTAGATGCAGCATGTTTGCAAAGATCTTCGACGCAAAGGGTAAATAATGGAAAACGGTAACTGAATTGTGCATTACATGATAAGCGTGTGCACGTGACAAGCTGAATGTAAACAAGCAGCTCGAGCAGACAAAAAACAGCCTTCAAGTTATTCTTATCGTACTTGTTTTTTTTTTTTTGACAAATTTGTTGAATGCTTAGTGCTCTACCTAAGGACCCAGGAAATTAACATGGGGATCAGTCAACCACAAACCAACAATTTGAGAAGACAATATCGTAAATTAGATATCGTTGTCTCTAAATCTCTCTATACAGCCCCCGAGATGATCCCCAATTAATTTAGGAATGGAATGATGTCCTAGAACTATGGATCGAGCAAAATGCACAACGGTAATTTGATATTCACTAATGGTCTTCACTTGCTCGCATTCTTTAATGACATTAATTTGGGATTACACTTTGAACTGGATTAAACGAAAATATTATTTAATACACACAGTCTAGTATATTTTTAGTAACACCATGAACTACAACTGATAACATCATGAAATCAAAACCATTCCAGTGCATAACATTTTTTAGCATAATTGCTTAAGTGATTATAGAGAAAACTGCATGGATATTAAATTCTAAAAATGTTGTTAAAACTGCATGCCTTGGATAATGAATTTTGAAAATGGTGTTTTAACACTTTTAAAAATTTTGAAATGTTGTTGAAGATGCAAAAGTAGGCATAAAGGCGATAAGATTACAAAAGCGTTACAAAATCACATAAACTGTAGTGAAATGTTGAATGCGATCCAAGAACGTAAACGCTGCAACAGACATGTAATGATCCCGTGGCGGAAAACCACTCCATTCCAAGAATGAATTGGGGATCATTTCCGGGTCGACGAAAAGAGGAATGGGCATCATTTCGGGGTGAAATTGGGGATCATTTAAGGGTAGGGGATCATTTTGGGGTCGCGATCATTTCGGGGGCTGTACATCTCTTCAATCAGAAGAGCCATAAAAGCCATTTGTGCGCGTATATGATCCCTAACTGATCTTTTGAATAACCTGTAGCTTTGGCATCACCAGGCCTTCCTCTTCTTCCCCGGACACACTTGAACCCTTGTGCTTTAATTAACCATGCAGTCACTATCACAAGACAACAAAGGAAGCATTCCTGTTTCTTGCACAGCCCATGACGTGACATCGCACTGGTCACCGACTGGATTGGACGGGAACTCGGTCCAGTCCTCACACTCTCCAAGTCCAAAATGGCGGGCAGTTAATTTGATATAATAACACTTGCATCTTCTCAATGCAAGGCTTTGTTTGGGTTATTTTCCTTAAAAAAAGAAAATCAAGCCATTGTTATCCAGCTCTCCTAACTGTGGATGGATGTTTTCATTTTTTCAGCTCTATTTAAAGGACTTGGAAAATCACAGTTCACCTCGATACTGCTCACTGAAGCTTGTATATGTTTGTATAATCTAGGTATCTATGGTCAAGCTCCTTTGCTGATGGGTATTTACAACAACTATTCAGGCTAATACAAGGTCAGACGAAGATTATATGTTAACGAACCTTTTGATAAGCTAAATTTATCTGGTAAAAATATTTTTAAAAAATGGGCCTGATAAAATGTGGAGACTTTCCATGCTTGGAGTAATGCTTAGAAATATGACGTGAAACTGAATATAAATCAAGAAAAATTTAAGCAACTTGTAAAAGATCGTTATATCTACGTCAGAACATCATCATTTGTGTTCTATGGTGGTTACTAGGTTTTCAAAGAATAAATAAAATCACCTTTGTTTTGCCAAATCATGAGTTTTTTTGTGCTAACCAGAGGCTCATTTTAGATCAATGTTAAGGTAAGAATCGCTGTATTTCTAAACAACGAAACTAATTTGGCTTTGACAATTCATTTTCACTTACCAATTTGCATCGCCTTAGAGGGGCATGAAATGTTTGTTCCAAAAATTCAATAAACCATAATAAGCCAAACTTTTCTCAACTGATTTTGATAACTAGGTGACTAAAGTAAAGAGTGGTATAGGTATGGAAGTTATGCAAGAAGGAAGGTGAATATAGTAAAATTTTGAGAAATTGCTATTTTGGGTTGTAATTTTAACATCAATTTTGGCCAAACTTTAGCCCCAGGCTCCTCTCTGTGCAATACCTTGAGGACAAAGTTACATGCATGAACTGAAAGCTCTATTATAGTTCATGATCAAATTCATTTTCATTTTGGTGCTCAAAGGGCAAAAAATGAGACCCCCCCCCCCCCCCCCCCCGTAGCTCCAAAACTAAAAGTCAGAGAAATGAGCCAAAGAGGCTTTTGAAATATCTCATCACACCCAATGTCTGTGCCAAGTTTCAGCCAAATCGGTTGACCACAACTTTTGGTCCCTGGAACACTTTCTCAGACAATGACACTTTTAAATGGTTCTTTGTGATCATTTAGGTTTTTAGTGAAGTGAACTTCTTGTGGCTTTTTATCGTTTTACGCTTCTTTTTATCTTTCTATACTTTCTATTTTCAGGACCTTTCTCAAAATCACCCTGGTGAGAGTCTCCTGGTTAAAAATTATTATTATTATTATTATTACTATTATTAACTGAAGCTAGGAGGCTCAGCTTGCTTCGAAGAATTTTTGTTGAAGAAGCAATTAAACCATTTCTTATCCACCTTCGCCAAGTTCGCTTGGCTAACCTCTGTGACCCTGCATATAAAGTAAAACGAAATATCACAACTTTGCCAAGTTTGTGGCGTAAATCTCGGCGGAAAGTTCTACAATCATGGACAAAAGTCGTTGGGACAGTACTGCAATATGCATATTTTTCCGTCATTTCTCGGTTCCCTCTTAAAACAGTGCATCATTTTCGAAATTTTCTTGCAGTTCTCCCTCCCCCCACCCTATACAAAGTTGAAAGTCAGAAAAAAATCTGGATACATGCGTCCAACGTTGTTTGTGGGGTGAGGGGAGGGGTCCGACCTGTGTGAATTGAAAAACACCCCAGAAACGCAAAATTGTCCCAAGACTTTTGTCCATGATTGTAGGTTGAGGAAGTACATACGTATCCTTTTTGTCTAAAGCAAGGGCAATTAATACTCAAGTTTTCTGCACAAAGCTAAATCTCTTTGACTCGCGTTCTGTACGCTTCAGAACGCATCAAATTTGTAGGGTCGAGTATGCGCAGGAAGCCTTTTCTCCGGCCGCGTCGATCCGTTGCGTCCTCGATCTAAAGCTCCCTTGAATTTTGATGTAGAAACATATTTACTTGTGACGTCTTTCGCGGTTTCTGAGAAAATAGACCGGAAGTCAGTTTTTTGTTTTTTCTGGGAAGAGGAAATATTGTGTTATTTCAATTAAAAATCGGGTAAAGACATCCATCGAAAGGGCAGTAAGCGCTAGCGGTGCGTTATTGCTATATTAGATACATATGTAATTATAATAAACATGTAATAGGCCATTTCCGAGTTCCAAAAAATCTCACTTTCAAAACGAGGCTAAGTGCGAAACCTTTGTTGTGAAAATGAGTTTTATTTGCATAATAATTGAAAATCATTTTCATATCAATGGCTTCGCACTTAGCCTTGCTTTGAAAGTGAGATTTTTTGGAACTCGGAAATGGCCTATTCGCATCGCATGCTTGCTACCTTGGATCAAGCGATTAAGACGGAAATTTCTTCGCCTACGTGAGGATCAGGGAGGTGACAATAATAGGACGATTATTTTAAATTGCTGGTTTGCACGTGACGTCACGGCGGCCATGCTTGGTGGTCAAGAACAAAAGCATTTCTCTCCTCTGGGAACTAAACTCTATTTTCATGTAAATTCTACAAGAAAAATTTCTATTGTATTGAACCCAACATGGCCGCCTTATCACGTGGTTGCAAACCAACAATAACCTGTTTTATGTTTGGGTCGTTAAATAAGAGCTAACCAGAGGCAGGAAGAACTTTAAACATTTGACGACATTCTTCGCAACACACAGGCTGGCTTCTCCATGTATGTTATAAAAGTCCCATCAAGATATATACTGATAAAATGTACAATTTGTGTCTGTGATACGTTAACGTGCAGTAATCTTGATGATGCTAAATGTTTTTTTGCAGCGGTTGTAGTGTCAGTCCACCCGGATGTATCTGAAGAAAATTACAGTCAGTTACAGTGGAACCTGGGTTTAACGAACCTCTATATAACGAAGTCCTCGGTAAAACGAA
The DNA here is from genome assembly GCA_038088405.1 of Porites divaricata. Taxonomy (NCBI): domain Eukaryota; kingdom Metazoa; phylum Cnidaria; class Anthozoa; order Scleractinia; family Poritidae; genus Porites; species Porites divaricata. The sequence goes on along the minus strand of JBBMOI010000019.1, from coordinate 3,984,675 downwards.
CGATATTATTCCTAGCCCCAGTAATAGTAATTCATAATATTTGAAAAATAACTTAGATCTAACTAAACCTCGTCGGTATAGCGAACAAATTTTGTCTGTCCTTTGGCTCTTCGTTATATCAACGTTCCGCAGTAAACGAATCGAACTCGGGGAGAGAACTGAGACAGCTAGTCAGTGATTCACCGCTAAGATATTTCACTGTAAAACCTAAGACTTTGAAAAAGCGTCGCAAATATAAGGCGATTTCGCGCAAAAGACAATTGTCACTTTAACAGAAATGGACGAACGCTACCTACGATGAAACCTAGTCGAATGAAAGAGTTAAGGCCGAACGACAAAGAGAATCTTGATGAGGAAATATATCGATTCCAGAAGGGATAAGGACTAAAAAGGTAGCCGCTGTTAGTAGAATGGAATGGCCGGCATAACCAAGCGAAACGAATTACTGACGGTCTCAATATAATGAATTAATCATCCATTTAACTCGAGTTTTAAAGGTCTTTTAAAACAAAAAAGCACCAGAAATCGATCCCGAAGCAAACTTTTACCTCGTGAATATTTTCCCATGAATCACAGTGTGGACAACAATTAGTTAAGTAAAAATGAGGCAACCATGAATTAAATAACTTAAATAATTTAAGTCGCGAGCGCTGTCAATTCATACTTAGTCTACTGTTTTTTAGAGTTGAAGAACGCATCCACCTGTTCGTAACTATTTTTACAGAATCTGGATAAGAACAGAGTTGTGTCCCTCTCATTCATTATCATCATCGTCAAATCCTTTAGTTAAACACGATGAAACTTAAAGCACATTGCTTGTGGGGCCGTGCACCGAGGTGAAGACGGCTTTATTACGACTCCTTTCATGCCAGAGTGCGAATGCCAAATTTCTACTGAAGCGTATAAACAAGAATTCAGGTGCAGATAATGTAGCCGTTTAGTTTAGTTTAAGGTACCACTCATCAAGTTTTTCATTCACCAATGCAAAAACGCCAGCTTTTGTGACACTTTTTTTTCTTTTTCTATACTCCAGTCAATTATCACAGAGTGGAACCCCCGCGACCCGACGATCGCGAATGCTTCAGTGACTACGATTATTTGCAGCTTTGATGTTATGTACCTGGAATTGGCACAATCTCAATGAAAATTTAAAGATGAAAACGTTGCTTTTTGCCTTCTAAAGAAGAAAGATCGTGACAGCAAAATCCTTTTTAGGCAAGTATCCTCCACATCTTTGCCATCCATTGTAATAAATTCATTACCACATATCTTATATTTACTCCCCATCTAACCAATCCTACGAATACAATTCGTTATGTTACTGAGTTATTGTTATTAAAATGAGGACGCCTGTGTTGCTTTCCCAACTGTATTCTTCAAACACTTTGCCGTGCTGTGTGATTGTAATGATGTCGATCGGTTTATATACCATTTTGGAATCTCTACCCGTCCCTTGTTCTTGTTCTTGGAACACAGTGGGAGTTTCGTTCGAATTCCGAAATTGCTACTCATGAGCCCATGAAGTCATTCAGTCCACTAAGCTTAGAAAGTATCAGAATCGTAAACAAAGAACACGAGAAGTGCGAGAAACTCGTGGTGGGGGTTGACCAAAGTAGCTTCTGTTATTAGGTGTTACTATTTTCACACCACCTCAAATACACTTTCCACCCTCATTCTTCTAGTTTTCTCCGTCATATTATTTTCTGTTCTAGTACAAACACACCTAGTTGATTCTCTATCATCCATTTTCTTTATTTGACCAAAACAAAATCGAAGGAGTCACTCTTCGAAACGATATTAGGTGAGTAATTTTACCCTTTTAATAAAGCCTCCACATCAATTAAGCTTAGCAAGAGCAGTTCAGCCCTTTTGAGACTAAGAACGATAACGTCGACTCACCGTGCGCTTAAAAAAAGGCGATTCTCGCTCAAAACCCAAAATTACGGGTTAAAAAGGTGGTTGCAACGACTTCATGAGGAAAGAATACTGGAACACTGATGTACAGAAAACTTGCGAGTGTTTCAAGGTGCTTTTGAATTTATTAAACGCAAAATATTTACAGCAGTGTTCAAAATCCTGCTGAGTTTTGGTACTTGAAGTAGGATTTTGCGTTAAGACGAACACATCATGTAAACAACGCGTGATATCATTTGTATATGTTACTTTCTCGTGATTGGTTGAGTAGCTTTGGATTCTTATCAACCCATAGAACTTACCTTGGGACCGATGAATGGGTAATGATTTTTTTCCGTGGCAAGTTCACCTTTGGGAAATCGGTCACATGCAAAAAGTTGCTTCCCTACCGGCAACAGTCTTTCGCCCATGGGTAAAATCCTAATAAAGTTGAATTTCATTCCTGAAATTTACTATTTCAGAATAAGATTAATGGCTATAAACCTTAAGAATGATAATGTGAAAGTGATAATCTCCTAACTACTTCTTTAAACAATTAATTGATCAATTCAATAATCTCATAAAACAATAACACCCCCAAAATCTGCAGTCAGCAGGGGGATGAGCGAAGCGAATTAAAAGCAATGGAATAACACAGAGTCAACTATCAATCTGAAAATCACAATATTCTCGGTTTTTTTTTTACAGTCGGTGGTTTACCAGGACCACCATTAACTTTATTGAGTTATTTCACGTAAAGGAGTGTTTTGCATCACAACGGAAATCCTTCAGTTTAAACACCTACGGTAAATGTTTTGATTATGTTAATATTTGCTTCTGAGTCTTACACCAGGGTTAAGGGAAATCCCCAGTTTTAACACCTGCCAGATTGTTTTGAATTTTGTTGAATATTTGATGTCTCGCGGATTATTCTATATAGTGCACGGGGTTCTTCCATTTTGTATTGTATTTGTATTTGTATTTATTTATTTGCCACACGATTACAATAATTACAAAAAAATACCCAAAAAATATAGGAAGAAATGGCAAGGAGACCTAAAGGAAACTATAGAGCTTATATTAATTAGGCCTCCTCAATTACAATTTTTCGAAGATGGCACAAAAATTACGGCGACGGATACAAAATAATATCAGGTGGAAAATTAAACTAATCAATATTACGGAAGTTTTGAAATAATGTTGAATATTAAAAGGAATTTTCGTAAGATTTCTGTTGGATTATACTAATAATTATTACAAATAACTGCCTTAAGTGCTGTGTTAAAGGAAGAAGGTGAGGAAGCGTTGATGATATTGGTGTTTAAGGTGTTGTAAAATTTAGGCCCTTGATAAAAAACGGAAAATTGTTTGGTTCGAGTACGACAGAAAGGCAGACGAAATTTACGCAAGTTCCTTGTATTATACGAATGAATTTGACTTTGTAAGGCAAATTTACAATGAAATTTTAAAGTAGAGTATGGTTTTGATAGGAGTACATGAATAAGCCTAGTTGTATTAAGTATATATATCATGAAATTTAAAGACACCAAGATTTTGAAAGACTGGATCAGTATGTGCATCGAAAGTGGTTTTAGCTATAGTTCTGATCACTCGTTTCTGTAAAATCTCAAGACGAATAAGGTTAGTTCTGTAGGTAGTAGGCCCAAACTAAGTTGCAGTAAAAAAAGTATGGATAGACTAGAGAAAAATATAGTGTTCGTAAGGTTTTCGTAGATAATAGAAACTGGATTTACGAATAATTCCTATACATGTAGAAACTTTATTGGCGACATGTGAGATTTCAGATTTCCAATTTAAATTTTCATCCATGATTGCCCCCAAGAAAACTGTTTCTTTTACTTGATCAATTTTTTGGCTATTTTGACAATGGTCGAATCTACCTGCGAGAAAACAATGATTCACCAATTCTCCACATCAAGAGCAAGGATGATCTCGAAAAGCTAAAGGGATCAATCTAAACTAGATAAGTAAAATGACTTCTTTGGTTAACTAATGGTTTGCTCCAAGTGTTCTAATTGTGATGGAAACAGTTCATCACAAGCCTCTGCCGAGGCTACTGATTTATCTCAATCTCTTCCGAGATTAAGTATTTCTTCGCCTATTGGGAGTAATATTCCCAATCTAACTGCTCTTGATGCTGATCTCAATATGCCTGCAGATGAAAATTTCTCTTATTATAGCACTCATGACTTCCATAATAATAATGACATAGCTCAATGTTTTCAAAATGGGCAAACTTTTTCCGTAATTAATTGTAACATTAGAAGCCTTTCAGCAAATTTTGATGGTCTGGTTAGTATGCTTTCAGAATTATATTTTCCTTTTTCTCTGATTGGCTTAACTGAAACAAAAATTAAAGTAGACCAGTCACCAATTACAAACACTGAGTTACCTGGATATTCGTTTATTTCACAGCCCAGTTATCTCAATGCTGGTGGTGTTGGTTTTTATATCTCCAATAAGTTGGATTTCAATATCTTGTCAGGTTTTACAAAAAGTACTGATGATTTTGAAGCCCTGTGGATTGAAGTACAAAATATTGGCCACCCCAATTTGCTCTGTGGTATTGTCTATAGGCACCCAAATGGGAATCTGAATAATTTCACAGAATATCTTAGTGCGACAATTGATAAAATCAACTGTAGTAGTAAATTTTGTACAGTCATGGGAGATTTTAATCTGGATCTCTTGCAAGTAAATTCCCATAAGGAAACTGATGACTTTCTCAACATTTTAGGTTCTTCTTTCTTTCTACCTCAAATACTGCAACCAACAAGAATTACATACCACTCAGCAACTTTAATTGACAATATATTCTTCAATTTTCTAGAGCATTTCACAATCAGTGGCAATATAGCACATGATCTCGCTGACCACTTAGCAAATTTCTTAATTTTCAATAAATTTGATTCACTTCCTTCCAGTGTTAAACTTTTCAGAAGAGACTATTCTACTTTTAATCAGCAGGCCTCAATTAGTGAGATCCAGTTAATTGATTGGCAACAGGTCTTTACAACTGACTCTAATCCTAGTTCTATGTTCAGCTCTTTTTATTCAGAAGTTTCTAGTATCATAGATAGGCATATACCTGTTAAACATTATCTAGGAAAGAATTGAAACTTAAATCTAAACCCTGGATAACCCCTGCACTAAGAAAGTCTCTTCAGGTCAAAAACAATCTATACAAAAAATTTCTTAAGTCCAAATCTATTTATTATCATAGTAAATTCAAAGTTTATAGAAATGAACTGAACCATTTACTAAGGATTAGTAAAATACAGTATTATAACCAATATCTCTATGATAATATAAGTGATGGGAAAAAGATATGGAAAGGAATCAAACAAATTATACACTTTAAGCCTACTACTAGCTTATCTCTTATTAAAATTGTAAATAATAACAAAGAATTTTCGGACCCCAAACATATTTCTGATGCATTTAACAATTATTTCACTAATGTTGGCAACAAGCTAGAAAATGAAATACCTAGAGTCAACAAAAGACCTGAGGAATATCTACGTTTACCACAAAGCGACAGCTTTTTTATTTCTCCCACCACTACTACCGAAATAGAAAACATAATATCTAGTCTTAAAAGTGGAAAGGCTGTAGGTCCCTTTAGTATCCCCATTGACATACTCAAGCTTCTAAAATCTGTTATTTCAAAACCATTGGAGATTCTTTTCAACACCTCATTCTCAACTGGCGTTGTCCCTACTGACTTCAAACTAGCTAACATCATTCCAGTTTATAAAAAGGGGTCACGAACTTGCTTGTCCAACTACCGCCCAATTTCTTTACTTTCAGTATTTAATAAGCTATTAGAAAGACTTATGTATAATAGATTAATTAAATATCTAGATAATGATAATATATTCTACAACAAGCAATTTGGTTTTCGAACCAGACATAGTACAGATCATGCCATTCTCTGTATAATCGACAAAATACAGAGAGCAATTGAAAATCGGAACATCTCCTGTGGAATTTTCCTAGATTTTAGTAAAGCCTTTGATACTGTCAATCACAATATACTGATAAAGAAATTGGAACATTATGGTATCCGGGGTATTGCCAAGGAGTGGTTTATTTCATATCTAAGTAATCGGCGACAAGTTGTCACAGTGACTGTAAATTCAGTAACGTCAACTCAGTGTAACGTGAATAAACTTCCCGAAGTTGCACCCGATGAAAAGCTTCCCGCTTTAGTATTCTCTTCAATAGATACGGCTTACAAGCTTTGGCTGGTACTGGCAGCATTAGACAACACAGCGAAAATCTGCTGCTGTTTCTTGTCGGATAAAGATGAGTAGTTGTTTAAAGAGTTAACGTTTTTATGTCCAGTGATCTGAATGATTTCATTTGGCGGTATGTTATTATCAACCACCTTCTGAACCAAATGCTTTCTTGTGCTGTGATTTACAAGTTTTTTATCTGTTTCTAGGCTCGAATCTCTTATCATGTTCTTGAGCATGCTTCTCAAGGAGTTGACTCCAAGCGGAGAGCATTTGAACCACATTTGACCAGCTTTCGGGTTTTCGTTATTAACCGCAAGATAGAAAGGAGATTCATCGGTCATCATGCTTGTGGGCCGGTGCTCTTTGTAAGCCAAGTAGGTGTTGACGGGGCAGCGATCTGCGTTACTCTTTTCTTCGTACATTTTAGGTTTCTTCTCTCTAATATGTCGAGGGTTTTCGCCGGTACGCGTTTTCGTTTGTCTTTCAATGTTAAACTCGATGAAGCGGTTTCCCTGCGAATCTGTTTTTAATTGCAAATCGCCCCAGCAAAGGTCTCTCTGCTCTTTTCCTGGCCTCATACCGAAGAATGTACAGTTGTTCATCCAGAGGGTATTTAATAGAGCTCTAGGAGAGTGAATTCCTAGGACTTTGCGGCTGTAAAAGTGTCAATGTCTTCATCTGACAGCGGGTCTGCTGCATTAGGCCCGTTTCCTTTCCCGATGGATTTCAGCTGCTTTTGTTTCTTCTTTAAAATATCTTGCACTTCGTGAAATTCCATGTCGTTAAGCACGGAGAATCCATAGTTGTTTTTGCAAAGATGCCGGTCGATGCTTTGGATAAACGCTCTGAGGGACATGCTTTTATTCTAAACAACAAACGCGACGCGAGAAACCAATTCAACAAAAGCAAAAGGTGGGAATCGTGACGTCATTGAACGATACGACACTCACAAAGGTGACATACGGAAAATACGCCACTCGGGTCCCGGATGAAGTGGCGTATGGAATCTACGAGTGGTTTAGTTCCCAGTAAAACACTCTTCTCCATATAATAAACAAGGATATGAGAAAACCATGGATTCATCACTTTCATTGTCACAAATCTTTTACTTGCGAAACTTATGCAAGAAGCGTCTGCTTTTTTCTAATTGGTTCAAAATGGCAATTAGAAAAAAGCAGACGCTTTCTAAGCATCCTTTTAGGAACACATCAATTTTTCTATACCGATTACTCGATTTATACGGGCTTTAAAGTCCAAAGGAATACATTGTATTAATTCCAAAATACAAGGTGGCAGATGGTTCCAGATCCTTCTTTAACAATGAATGACGTCACCATGACATCACAGCTATAGTTAAAGATTATTAATTATTCACAGCTATATCAAGAAAGGATACGTTTATCATTATGATTACGTTTATTATTGTTAAAGATTATTAATATGTTAGCCGACTTCTTGATTTTGTCAGACACCTTACTATCTAAGGGAAAATTTGATGAAATTTCGATTTTGCCAATGATTCAACAATATGACGTCATAATGAAGTCAAATTACGACATTGTGTCAATCAAGTTATGTCTAGATGTTGAAAATAATAAATACATATTCTGTGTAAGTTTAGTGGCCGTATTCATGAATGATACGCATGATATGGATAACAAAAATCTATTACAAGAATAATACTTCAGAAATTTACAGATAAGAAGGCAGGTAAACTAGGTGGTAAATCTCTTGGTTACTCTAAAAGAAAAGTTCATTTTTAAATATTTTGCAAAACACTGCATTTTTTGGCGGTCCGATAAACCACAGGATTTCCCATGGAATAGACCGACAAACTGATTGAACTAAAGTAAACAAATTATCACCTTCTTATCTGCAAAACTGGCCTGAATGGTTCAAAGCCAAGAGTCCACTGAAACTAGACCTAGATCCAATTTTCCTGAGTCGAGAATTGGTTTTTCAAGGCAAAATCAGCTAAAACACCGTCGAAACGTTTCTATGGCTGGCACAGAATATTTTGGTGCAACAACTCAACCACGCAATCACATACCTGACGAGTTCTGCCTGTCAAGTGTCAACACCATGTGGAAATCACACAACCACACACTTTCGCGGCACAGATACGACTATCCACAACCACGTATAATCTTCTCACGTTTAACACAAGCGAAATGTCATCAAGTAAGAAAATGGTCATATCTTTGGGAATAAAAACCCCACAAAGCAGGAAAGAACGCAAGTATACGTGGCAAAAAACGCACGTATATCGTGTAGCAGGAATGACTGCAAGTATACGTGGGAAAAAACCGCACATATATCGTGTCATAATTTTGAAACAAATGGCCGACCATAATTGTCATGATTAATACGCAATCTGAAATGAATCTATTTTTAATTTATAGTTCAGAAAAATATAGGAAGTCCTCACATGAAAACATACAGAAGATTATTTATTCACAATGAAATTCCCCGCTTTTTCCTGATGTAGGTCATGAATAAGAAGCAGCGGAAATATGAGGAGTGGCGGCGAGAAAAGGTTGATATACAAATTTTCACCATGTTTTTGAAGCTTTTTGTTCGTAATATACACAATAGCACAGCGTCATTAATGTTATTTACCTAGTAATAAATTTTACAGATGAAAGAAGAAATCAGGTTGGAACTCGAAGAAAAAAAAGCCAAAGAACTAGCGAAACAAGAAAGAAAACTCCAAATCGAGGTAAGGTTCGCGCCACCTTAAATATAAAGGTCAAGATATAGGTCAAGAGTCCTTATCAAGCATGCGTCGGTAGCTCGAAATAGTCATCTGACTAACAAACCTGAGGCCGACCCTGCAATCACTTTACCTCCTCTCTCTATATTAGCGCTCCATTTTACGAGTATTTAAAGCTACTTACAGCTACACGGAAAGGAAAGAAGTCGAAAGAAGGAAAGCAGAAGAGTCATGAATACAGAGTGTGTCGACCACGTGATATGCGTGCACGTATATTTTTATCAAAAGAACAGTAATTCCAGGTGTACGGCGTCTCAAAGACTGGTGTTGCAAAGACTTACTTTCAGAGTTCTTGATCGATGAATCGTTTCCATCACACTCTTTTAGTTGATGCCTTGCCTTAAAAGAGGTAATCAAGTAAATACTCATTGCATGAGCTATAAGTGCTCTTACCAACGATTGAAATTAGTCGTTAGTAAATGAATAAGACGTTTTACCTCATGGAGAAGGTCACCATGGGGTCAGTTGAACAATTCCCCCCCCCCCCCCCCCTCTCCCCTTTCATCATTTGAATTATTGCTGTTTTCTCATTGTTATTCAATAACGAGTCTGGGCGCCTTATTTTTTATTTTATTGTATTTATATTTTTTTAATGTAAAGGACGCCTCTTGGCAATGAAAAAACAAACAAACAGGCAAACAAACATGGGATGTGGACCAGTTTCTTACATATCACCGTTTTCTTTCTATTATTTTTAATTCGCAATTTTCCAAGGTTATATATTTAGCTGTATGTGATCTGCCTATCTTTAAATACAGTATGTACGAGCAAAACTACTAACCGCTGAAAAAGATTTTATAAAGAAGAATTTACAGTCTAAAGAGAATTTTTACCTCGTTATAGAAAAATGCCAAGATGGAGCAAGCAAAGGATCTCCCAAATTATGACGTGAAAACAGGTATATTTTCATGTTAAGGTTGTTTACGATACAAAGTGAAAACTGATTATAATGATATTACGTTATTACACGGTAAAGAGGTGTCTGCTTTTTACCTGAAAGGCATCGGAAAAATACTTTCATTGTTGACTGACTTTAGAACGGCTAGTCCGCGTAATTATCATCTAGACGTGGGAAAAGCCAACAAATGACCCGGCTTCAAACTCAGCTAGAATAAAGCCCCGTGGGTCTTAGTTAATTACAAAATCGTTAGCTTAAGTCCGATCGATTGAATAGAATTTTATGAGGCCTGAAATAGGCAAAAATCATGCAAAATTAGAGACATATTCAGTCACTAGTATATTTTAAAATAATCTTTGCTACTAAAAGTTAATGGTACGTCATAGTTTTACTATCTTTTTAAAGAAATTTCCAAAGTTCTTGAATCATAATAACTTAAACATCGGCCAAAATTGAGCACTTTTTCTCGAGCTAAAAAAGCGGTCTAATACATGGCCTTCACCACCAAGCCTTGTTTAGCCTGAAAGGGCATTCCTTTGTCTTTAAATTAGCAAAATAAGAATTTTTGGGTAAATGAAATCAGGAGCGCTGACAAAGCAAATGCAAATGTTACACTAAAACGGTGAAAAATGTGACCTTTGACCAAGCACAACCAAATGCCAATCACGGTATACGCCAAACTTTTCGTAATTTTTTAACTTCTCGAAGCAATATTGGTCCAAAATGTGTATTGGCTAGAGCTTTGTTTAAGTATTATTTGTTAAAAAGTCCTGAAAACGTGGTAAAAAATATCAAATATCAAACGCATTAACTCATAGTACCTTCATCCTTATTTTCCCCTTTAACAGACATCCGAACACACAAAGCCATCAAGATACATATTACGCTATACAAGCCATAACTTGCATCTTTAAATGCGATGATCTTCCTTGTATTTAAATTAGATTGTAATATTATCAGCGTAAATTTAACATCTTTTTATTTGGGAAGGGAGTTACAGTTTTCCGATTTTTAGGAGTGCTTGCTAGCAGAGGTAAAAGTTAAAAGAACGCAATTGATTTAATGAATGGTAAAAGGGCAAAATTTCTTCTGTAAACCAAAAAAATTAAAGAGGTTCTAAAAGACTTTAATGTACAACGTGCCCAGCGAACGTTTCCTTTATCATTAAGTTTCACGGTCTGTTGAGTGTAACTCTGAAAATTTATTTGTTTGTTTATCGATCTGTATTTTTTACATATAAAACACGATTAAGGTGTTTCGATACAGTTTTTCAGAGGCCATACCTCCAATATTTTCACTAGCTGGTCTAGATCACACAAAATTCGGCTTTTCAAGTATCAATTTCAAACTTGTTTGTTTATTGTTGTCATAGTAATATCGGTATGGCCTCTGAAAAACTATATCGAAACAACTTAATACGTATATACTCTAAGTTAAAAACTGGTTGCACTGTCGACTAACTGTAAGGGCATAACTAAGGGTTACTAAACACAATGCAGTGAGTAATCTTTTTTTCGAATATACATCACAATTGAGAATTAATTCATTTACACACCTTTTGGTATTTTAAAGCTTTGGAAGCTTCAGGCTCTGGACGAAAACCTTCCGATAAACAGACAACAAGGATTAAAGGTATTTTTTTCTTTGCCCTTTTAGTCTTTATTGCTGACTCAACGGAATACTATAGCCAGCGTCGCGACCAGTTTATATTGTCTCTTAATTTTTCGATAATTACGTACTATGTTCCTTCACGCACTAGAAAACAATTATGCAAGGTACTTGCTCCCGGTTGTCCGCTTAGATTGTAGGAATATCCTGCCAACCAAATGGAGCATTTTAATATTTTTCTCTGTAACAGAATCCTTGTTTATTTCTTTAGTTATCATTTCGCCTTGAAAGAGGTGAAACTCGTCTGGGTGGAAAGACTGGGTAAATGGCGAGTGACATGTTTGCGAATAGTAGGGCGCGAGCAATATTACCACGTATATTCTCCATTAATTTGGTATAACAGAACATTATATTTTTAATTTTGCACATGTACAGACGAATATAAATATTCAGGTATTAGTTTCCCCAGCTAAACCATGGTATAGTGTTTAATTAAGCCTTGCAATCAGTTGCGACTCCCATGACACTGCATTTATTTTCAGCTTTGGGTGGCGCAATACCCAAGCAAATAAAGACGAGAAACAAAGCAAAGACTGTACATGACAAACAAGATACGAAAAAGCGTAAGATTAAATATAGATTCGAATATTTCCAACATAATTTTATCTTTAGGATGCTGAAGGCACCAATTAGATTTTAAGGCTAACAATCATTTTGTCTAAAAAATGAAAATGGTGGCTTGCGATAAACAAGGCCTGTACCGCTTTATGGGCGGATAAACGTGCCATGGGATTTTATACTTTTTAATGAGCCTGATTTGAAAATTGTTGTCCCTGCATGGCCAGCTAATTTCGGATTTTCGGTCTTTATTACGGTGCAATGCATTTAGCCAACAACTAACAAATCTAGCCAGTCAAAGTGCTCCCTGAATTGTGTGAAGCCGGTTCTCCTCACAAATACATAATGGAAAGTTCTTACGAAAAAAGGAAAATATGCTCATTGTAGTCGAAAATTCGTAAAAAAAAATTAAATAAAGGAGCAGACAAAATTAGACTAAAAACTAAATAAAGATTATATAAAAAGTTAGCTGGCCAGGTTGCTAAGCAGGAGTAGTATCACCAGTTTCTTGATAAAGATACAGATATCAAGCGTTTAGCAAATAAGATCAATGGCTATTTTGTTTTTGCTGCCATTTCCCACCCCTGTGAGGCATAGAAGTCCTTGTCCTCACTTCAGACATCGAAAGCAGCCGGCCCTGACAACATACCTAACCGGATTCTGAAATATTTTGCTTTGGAGTTAGCCCCCCTCGTTTGTGACATTCACAACCAGTCTCTAAGGCAGGGGTACATAACAGCTCTTCTGAAATCGTCTATTGTTACACCTATCCCAAGCCCTAAGACCTATATCTCTTACCTGTACTTTGGCAAAAGTTATGGAGGGCTTTACCTGTTCCAGACTCCTGCCCCAGTTGGAAGGTAAGATCGACCCTTGTCAGTTCTCCCGCAACGGGCATTCTAAGACAGATGCCCTTATATATATGCTTCAAGCGATCTACGAGGCAGTTGATAGTGGTGAGGCGTCGGCTCGGATTTTCTTCGCAGATTTTTCTAAGGGGTTTGATTTAATTGATCATTCAATATTGATGCAAGAGCTGCCAGATCTTGAAGTTCATCCAGTCTTTTTATCTTGGATTGCGGCATTCTTGACATCCCGGAAGCAAGCAGTTAGAATCGAAAGGACTCTGTCTGATTGGTTAACACTAAAAGGAGGAGTCCCCCAAGGAACTAAACTGGATGTGATCCTCTTTACGGTGATGACAAACAAACTGCTGTCTGACTGGCAGCTGCGCATCAAATACGTCGATGATACCAGTGCTCTCGAAATAATTCCAAGGAACTCCCCTAGCTTACTTAATGTAGTGGCCTCAGACATTCACAACTTTGCCATTGCTCATAACATGAGACTTAATCCAACAAAGTGTAAAGAAATGCATACTAATTTCCTACGCAACTCTAATTGTCTCATTAACCCGATAATAACTGGCTGCAATGTCATTGAGTGTGCCAATACCTATAAGATCTTAGGAGTTATTATGGACAATGACCTGAAGTGGAACTGTCATGTTGATTACATTATTAAAAAAGCTTGTAAGAAGTTATACTCTCTTAGAGTTCTCCGTAGAGTCAGGGTGAACCAACCCACCATCTTGAGGATATACCTTAGCACAGTCCGGCCAGTTTTAGAGTATGCTGTACCAGTCTGGCAGAACATCCCTGCTTATCTGTCCGAAGCCATAAAGCGAGTGCAAAAAAGGGCGCTTAACATTATCTACCCAGAGGTAGAGCCATATGCTCATGCCTTACTGTTAGGTAAACCAGATAGGTTAGCTAATAGAAGAGTACTCTTGTGCTACAAATGTATGGCGAAAACGAAGTCCCCCAGTCACCTCCGCACCAGCCCACTTCTGGACGCGCCTAACTACACCTTAAGGCAGAAAACACAAAAGTATTGTCTTTTCCGGAACATGCAGGTGTATGAGGCCTATGCCCAAGTATTACCACCCTGTTTCCTGGGTAGAGTTCAGTTTCAAAAGAAGTCAGAAGATTGCCTTATCAAATACAATCCCAACTGCGACTTCAAAACGATTTTAAAGTTATTTAGGCGCAATTGTGATTTCAGCAGCGTTTTGGAAAACAATTCCTTGCAAGAATCCTTCTTGCATTCTTGGACGACAGCTTCCATGCTTTTCGTAAGTGTTAAGAGGGGCGATTCAAGAAAATGTACAACCAAAGATTTGGTCGAGGCCAAGCTCTCCAGATTCGAATATAAAAAATCTAATCTAAATAATTGCTACAGTGAATCAGCTGTCAGTATTTATCTCTTGTGAACAACTGAAGCGAATCAGCTAACGTGATCTATTTATTTTTAATGAATGAAATTAAATTGTAGCTTTAAGGTTAATAAATTTCTATGTAATTCATAGCAACCAGCAATGCATCATTAGGTTTCCTTAACCCAATTTCAATTCGTTCCCGGACTTGCTACTGCTACTTGCTGTCTATCAAATGCACCGGCAGGAAGTCGGGAAATATCTGCTAGACAACTTGAGGAGGTCTCTTCTGTTTCAGCAATGTTTTTCTTCTGGACCACAATCACAGCTGGCTGAACAAGTACAACCTCGTGTACTTCCAGATTTTCAGCTGCAAGTATTTTTTGCAGCAACATGTCTACACAAGATCAACAATTTTGTAAGGTCACCTTTATACAACTACTAATAATCAAAGGTTACGGAGTTGCAGACGACAACGATCGAAAGTCAAAACGCTTTAGCCCCGGGGCTGTGCTTTACATATGCTGGCTACATACATGCGACGTATACGTCATAGCGACTTGGAGATTATGATTGCGGGCTCCTCTTGTCGCCCGCAATAAGATCTATGCGAAGAGAGCATGTGCTTTGGATTGGCGAACTGACATACCGGCATACAGCTGCATACAGACACACTCGATGCAGTTGAGTGCTGTCATTTGCCAAGATTATATGGCAATATTTAACTAAAAGTATTAGCGCGATGGTGATCGGCATTCAGTGCTATGTTTCCGAAGAAAATAAGGCAAACATGTTTCTACTTACTATACGATTCTCGAAGGCATCTCTCGGTAGAGTGAGTGAGAGAGAGAGAGAGAGAGAGAGAGAGAGAGAGAGAGAGAGAGAGAGAGAGAGAGAGAGAGAGAGAGAGAGAGAGAGAGAGAGAGAGAGAGAGAGAGAGAGAGAGAGAGAGAGAGAGAGAGAGAGAGAGCCATAAGAACGGGCACTTTTGTAACGGGATAGGGAACTTTTGTAACCAAGGTAGGGAACTTTTGTAACCAAGGGCACTTTTGTAACGTCACTAGGGCACTTTTGTAACGTTATAGGGAACTTTTGTAACAAATGTGGCACTTTTGTAACTAAGGAATTTTTTTAGTAACTTTCAATGAGTTTATAGTGATAAAGATTTCCTTACCCTTTTATATATTTGCACAACGAGTAAAATTCCTACCCTTTCATATGCCTGAAGCTTGAAAAAAAACATCAATTTTTTGAGTTTTTCAACGTCTTGTTTTTATAGCCTAGAAAGGCGTTTTTTCGCTCTAGAATATCATAAAACCCATTTTCCTGGCCTATACTGCCTAAAAAAAAAAAGGTGAAAAAATGGGCAATTTTGGAAAAATGTCAATTTTTCAACTTTTTGAACTTCTTGTTTTTATAACCTAGAAAGGCGTTTTTTACTTCTAGAATATCATAAAACACATTTTCCTGGCCTATATTGCCTAACAAAAAAAGGTGGAAAAATAGCCAATTTTTGACCAAAACCGTGGACCCTTTGGAAAAATGTCAATTTTTGGACTTTTTAAACTTCTTTTTTTATAGCCTACAACACATTTTCTTCGCCTATATTGCTTAAAAAAAAGGTGGAAAAATGGCCAATTTGGACCAAAACCAGGGACTAAACCCTTTGGAAATATGTCAATTTTTCGACTTTTAGAACTTCTTGTTTTTATAGCCTAGAAAGGCGTTTTTTCGTTCTAGAATATTATAAAACAGATTTTTCTGGCCTATATTTCCTAAAAAAAAAGGTGAAAAATGGCCAATTTTGGACCAAAACCATGGACTAACCCCTTTGGAAATATGTCAATTTTTCGACTGTTTGAACTTCTTGTTTTTATAGCCTAGAAAGGCGTTTTTTTCTTTCTAGAATATCATCTTTGATAACTTTATTTCAATCAGTCAACTTAAGTGCACGAAACATTAGTCTGTTATTTTCATGAATCCCCTGCCCATACGCCCCCCGCTACAGAGCCTCTCTTAGTAGAAGTGGATAAGAGATCGATGCGCAAACTGATTTCCCATTAGGTGCAAATAATAGCGTCTTTACTCCCTCGCTAAAAATGCATAATTAAAAAGGAATAAGAAGTGATTCATATTTAGTGCATATTGCTCGCATAAGGCAGTGTACAAGTTGTGAGCGTGCATTCAAGCATGAACGGTCACGTTTTTGGGCGGATCCAAAAATTTAACAGGTGATCGGGAGAGCGCAGGGCCAGCGAGCTATTTTTTTTAAGCCTAGGTACTGCTAAAAATGGTTGTCAAAAATAACCATACACTTTGAAAACCACTTGTTAAATTGTGAAGTAAGCCATTGCCTGGTGCATTGAAATTTAAAATGGACACTCGACTTTATTATTAACACATCAGTAGAATGAATAGAACGAGTGAAAGTGGATGTGTTCGAGAACTTCCTTCCTTCGGATCTCAGTGGACCCCTGATCAATACTCTAAAATACACTAAGTCAAACTGTACGCTTGTTTCACTTTTGGGCTTAATAAAGAACGAGGAGTACTACACGCATGGCGTTCTTGTTACACTCTAGCGTTTAAAGAACGAGGATCGAATATTACTCGTAGCCAGCAATAACACAGAACGCCGTTTTGAATTACCAATGAGAAAAAAGTGGTTGTTATCGGGAGGTCCCTTCGGAGCTCAATGAACCCTCAATCCATCCAATACTTGCCAAATACTATACCCTATCTTGAAACCTAGACTACGCAACAAACACACCTGTCCCTTTTACGTTTTAGGGGAAAATCACTCAGTTATTCAGCTCCTTGCCCTTACGTCACGTTGTTTCGCACTACCACTAACTATTTCTTTTTTTTTTTTAACAAGAGGGTTTATGTAAAATTCTTCCACATGATTCGAATGTCTCCAGGGGCACGAAATTGGCACTGTTCATGCTACCTCATTAGTCCTTTTGTCCAAATGTATTTTCATTGACCTTCCATCTTGTACATGTTTTAAATTATACTAATACTCCATTTTTCTACAGATGATAATTTGGGTTACCTTATTAATACAGGGTTTCCCTTCCACTATTTAAAGAGAAACAAACATTATTGCTATTTTCATTATTTCTATTAACGTTACTGTTTTATTTTTATTGTTCAGAGCACAAGGAGACCATCCTTAACAAAAGCTCTAATATGACAAGCAAGACAGAATCAGATATATCATTGTCTATGAATATGGACAAAATGATCTCTCCTTTTGTTCCATGCCGTGGTGAGGGCCAATCCGTCTGGGAGAGTTCGAAGCCCTTAAACGATAGTAAAGAACCTTTGTTCCAAGATCTTGCACCTTCAAATTTCATACGAGATTGTACTCAGGATGCCTCAACTAACCGGGGGGTCGATAACGAGACTGATGAGTCTGATTCACCCAAAGCCTCCGATCGGTCTAAATCAACACCACGGCCCTACCCAGTACATGTCAAATCCAAAACTCCTTTTCAAATGTGCAAGCACTTTGCAAATGGAATGAGGTGCAAAGAAAGTTGCACGTTTGCACATGGTGATGAGGAATTGTCACAGTGGACAATGCAACGGAATAGAGGTAAGCAATATTTGACAACACTGCAAGCCGTTCTCAGACACATACGTGCTTCTACGAATGAATGTGACGGGATTTTCCCAGGCTAGTTAGCAATGAAGTTTGCAAATAAAAGTCGTTGACTTTGTGGCCAAAATGTATCTGTTCTTATAGGACACAGCTTAGGAAGTTTCAAAATCCTTTGTTGTGGCTTCGTTGTGGGATATAGAAATTCTTTCTTTCTCTTTTTTTTTCACCAGATTTTCGCGACTTTTGAGTAGTTAGGTAAAGATGTTTTACTTCTTTTCTTTGTGGATTTACTTAACTTTTTGAGTGGCATAAATTAACGCCGATGACGTCATGGATTTCATTAAGATAGGATGATGTCATAATTTATTTTCAGCTGGCAAAGAGCAAGTGACGTCAGAATACTCTAGGGGTTGACGTCATCAAGAAATGTTGAGATGATCATCTATTAATATAGAAAAGTGATATATGATGATATCATGGTTTATGTTAACCAGTGAGGGTCATATCCTTATTTAGGTATGATATCAAAAGGGCTAAAAAGGGGGTTAGGCGAATGCGAAATCGTACTGATTTTTCGTGAAAATATGAAAATGAGGTCGGAGCGCAGTGAAGCGAAAAAGTGCCTGTCAAGTAAAAATAGCAATCGTTGTTTACTCGACTCTGTAGAAAGTATTGTACAGGGTATAAAAATTATATAGAGAGCAACAGATGGTTCTAAAGTAGACCCTTACTCTTTGGTTTCTTAAATAATAAAGACACACACCGTAAGAATGGGAATCTATCGCTGGACTCCATTCTAGTACTTAATGAGTGGAACGTGTATTAAAAAAATAGGAATAAGATGATTGACCGCCTAGCAACGCGAGAAACGGCTTATGTCTTCTATTTAGCGCTAAAAATAAGATGCATTTACAAAACACACACAAAGTGGAGCTGAAAACTCGTTTATTTCAATTTTGACTGACTATTACAAAACCCTTTTCTCCGTTCTATCTCGTGGAAACGACTAACTTTTGAAGTCTCATCCCTTGGTGAGCTTATGGTCTTGTCAATTCACGCTCCGTTAAAGTCAGTTAATTATGCAAGTTAACAAGTCCACAGTTGCATACTTATTGGCTCCACAGTAAGAACCTTCACTTATTATTATAAAAACAAAAAAAATAATGAATTAACAAGGGTCAATTAAAACAAGCGACTAATTAACGCTAGCAAAAAAAAAATCAGACACTAGATACAGTTTTAAAAACTTTATGGAAAACCAATGACAAAAAGAGTCAGTCAAATACACAGTGATTTGAAAGGAATATAAAAATTAATCATCATCTCCTCTTTAGAAGGGGAATCAAAATTGGTTTCCAACGTCTTCGCGTTTTTGTGTGTTATTGCTCCAGAATCGTGACACCGAAGAAAGCCCTCTTTGATGTAATTTCTCTTCTCGCAAATCTGGTGATCGCATATAGGACAAATTTTGTAGTAATCGTGCCAAAAGCATTTAGGACATTTCATGTTTAATGTCCCGTACACATTAGAGTTCTCGCGATGTTCACACAGATTTTCA
The DNA here is from genome assembly GCA_038088405.1 of Porites divaricata. Classification (NCBI taxonomy): domain Eukaryota; kingdom Metazoa; phylum Cnidaria; class Anthozoa; order Scleractinia; family Poritidae; genus Porites; species Porites divaricata. The sequence continues at coordinate 3,965,243 of JBBMOI010000019.1, read as the reverse complement.
GAGGGAAATGTGGTGGACGTTTCAGGGCTGCTACTTTCGGTTTCCTCACTGTCGTTTTCAGTGTCGTTGTCGCTCTCTTTATTGTCTTCATCTTCACTGCCATTCACAGAAGCTATCTCCTCCCCCTCCTGATTTTCAATATCCGATGAACTCTCCTCATTATTTATTACTCTCGTTATCCGAAGTATTTTCTGCATTTCGGTAGCCTTTTTCCTTTTCTATTTAATCGCGTAGCAACTTTTTGTTCTTGATTATTAAACCTTTATTGACTAGCAAGTCTGCAAGTCCATTTAGAAACGTATTCACGAGGCTTGGTAACGTCATTGTTATGTGGGAGTAACACAAGAATTATGAGTTTATTTCGAAGTAATTGTCCGCGGGTAGTCCAGAAAAGAATATCTTTGGAAGCAGTCATACTATGCAGCAATTCAGAAGCACGCTTTTCCGACACCGCTTGGGAAAAACGACTCAAAACATCTTTTATTCCTGGTTCTTCATCCGCACTTTCGTCACCTGAACTTTTGTTTTCTTCATCCTCTCTCTCATGGTCTTCTTCAGCCAAATCTATCTTTCTCTTTATCTTGATGAGTACCTGTGGGAAACTTAGCTTCGAATGATCAATTTAGCGATGCGTCACCTCTTTTCTAGCATCAAAAACCCTAAGCTCAAAAAAACAGGGACCAATAGGTCTTGAATAAAACCACCACCCTCTTGTGCAAGGATTCGCTTCTTTGTTTTGTAGGGGACATTTGTTATGCTAGGTTTACTAGGGCATTTTTATTTGACAACACTTGCCACTTATTTTCTTCGGGGATGAGAATGTATTCCTTAAGTACATTGTGTAAGACTTGGACTTATGCATGTAGTTGTTGTGGAGTGGCTGTCCCTAAGAGAAACTGGCGCTGATGAACTGGACAAACAGCTAACAGTTGAAGGAAACCACGGTTGTTCTTGACAACCTGAGACATTGCCACAAAATGAACTAATTGCGGTAATTTTCGGTCTTTTATAGAATGACTTGGAGGGAAAATTACTAAATGTGGTGGTGGTGGTGGTGGTTTTGGTGGTGGTGGAGGAAAACTATAGAAATGTGGTGGTGGTGGTGGTAGTGGTTGAAAACAATAGAAATGTGGTGGTAGTCGTGGTGGAGGGAAACAATAGAAATGTGGTGGAGGAAGCGGAAAACAATAGATTTTCATGGTCTGCCAAACCTATATAAATGCGCAACATTCTTGGAATACCTTTTTCTTAGTCTACATTCTGCTCCCGAGGAGTTGACATGAGTTGGTTCTCCTCCGTTTGCGAAAATCCTTCAGTAGAAAGGATAGCATGCAAAGGCACGTGATGTCTAAACACTGCAATACAGGTCTCACCCCATTTCAAACAGTTCCAATGTCTTGACAGAAATGTCAGCGGTTTCGCTTCGAGCATCCTTTCACCTCCTTGATTACCGGAATGACCGGGTCTGGAAAAAAAACCTGAGTTCGATCTCTATCACAACAAGCATCAGAGGCAATTTACCGTCCCCACGAGAGGATCGTTTGGTGTTATTCACAATGGCAGCCTGCGTATACAGAAATGCTAGTCGCCATGTCACACATTGAAGTCGTCGAGGGAATTCCATCGGCTTTGGAGCAGAATTCCTATTTTTATATGAACAAACGGGATTTGATCGTGTTTGATGATCAGATGATTGACGCCGGTAAAGACAGGCGAATTGTGAACCTCTTTACTCGTGGTTCTCATCATCAAAATATAAGCGTTATTTGTATCGTGCAGAATCCATTTCATCGGGGGAAAGGTAGCCACAGCATAAGTCTAAATAGTCATTATTTGGTGCTATTCAAGAATCTATGAGACAGATTGCAAATCTTGACTCTGGCCAAGCAAATGTATCCTCGGAAAACTGATTTCTTTTTAAATCAGTACGAAGAGGCTGTAAAAAGACCCTTTGGTTATCTGGTGATTGATCTGAAAACTACCACCCAAGATAATTTTCGACTGCGAACAAAACGTCCTGCCCAGTGAAGAAGGTTTTAACCAACCAGGGTTTCAAGAAAATATTCCTCAAGAGCTTTAAACTGTCTAAAGCACCAAAATCTTTCGCCTGTCCTACTTCTTCCAGCTATGCAAGAAATACAGGGTAACCTGGATGGCGTGCTTTCTCGAAACGATCTTCGAGACGATGGCGAAGCTAAGCGATGCTTTCAGTTGTAAAACAGATACCTGGATTTTAAATTACAATGAAATACAAGAAAACGACCAGAAGAAATAAGCAGCACTGTTCCAGACTTATCATCAAGCACACAAGATTCTTCGACAGCGACAGCAGCATTATCAACACCCCTGAACCGCTTCAATGTAACACCTAATTTAACAGAAGCGACTATCTTACAAAAACCTGAAAAAGAAAGCTCCACCCACCACCACCCTTAAATCCTGCTTTCCTGAACCCTCCTCCCACAGTAGAACGAGAGAAAATGGTTTTGTATTAGTCAGTCAAAATTAAAATAAAGAGTTTTCTGCTCCACTTACTGTGTGTGTGCTTATATCCGCTTTTTAGCGCTAAATAGAAGACATAAGCCGTTTCTCGCTTTGCTAGGTGATCGCTCCTCTTACTCCTATTTTTTTAAATAGACGTTCCACTCATTAGGTACTAGAATAGAGTCCATGAAGCAATAAATTCCCAATCTTACGGTGTGTGTCTATTATTTAAGAAACTAAAGAGTAAGGGTTTACTTTAGAACCACTTGTTGCTTTCTATAGAGTTTTTATACCCTGTACAATACTTTCTACAGAGTCAAGTAAACAATAAGATTGTTGTTTTTGCTTGACAGGCAGTTTTTCGCTTCGCTGTGCTCCGGCTTCGTTTTCATGTTTTGCCCTAAAAATCAGTACGATTTCACATTCGCCTAACCCCCTTTTTCGCCCTTTTAATATCATACCTAAATAAGGATATGACCTACTCTGGTTAAAATAAACTGTGACATCATCATGACCAAGTAGGGACATGATATCACTTTTCTATTTATAGATTATGATCTCAACATCTTTTAATGACGTCAACCCTTGGGGTATTCTGACGTCGCTTGCTCTTTGCCAGCTGAAAATAAACTTTACTATGACATCATTCTATCTTAATGAGATGCATAACGTTATCGGAGTTAATTTATGCCACTCCAAAAGTTTATTAAATCCACAAAGAAAAGGAGTAAAACATCCCTTCCCCACTATTCTTTTCGTTTTTTGGGGAGGGGGAAAGCGCAGATTGCAATATTTTGGATACGATGATTCGGGTTGGAGTTTGTGTGAATGGATTTATTTGATGTTTCTTTGTAATTTTTTGTCAGCGTTGTTAAGATATTGGCAAAAACAATAGCTTAGTCCCTCCACCCCTATTTTGCCTATGAACATGAAGTCGCAGCCTTTACGCGCTATACTTTTCGGCACACAAACTTTATTCTAGAACTTTTACAGCTGGTGAAGGGAAACAAGTGAACCGACGTGGAGCATACCGAACGGTACTGAAAAAATAACAATTAAACAAATACAAAGTCAAGATAAAACAACCTACAAACTGAACGAAAGCAATAAGGCAATAAGAAATGCGACAGAAACAAACGAGATACTTACAAGACGATAGCGAGAAGGACGAAAAACTAGGACGAGCAAAAAGCCAAACAAAAAAAATTAACACTGGACCAAGCGCAACTAACGAAGAACAGACGCCAAAATTACAATAAAAGCTAAATATATGATATGCAGAAACACCCTAACACGAAGGACAAAGCTACGCGGACAATGAAAAACTAACGAACCAAACAAAGTACTGAAGGCGCCAACACGAAAACTAAAAAGGTGACGGAAAACATTCCTGGCGCTTACATTCCGGCCCCTAAATACAAATCGTTTGTATTTACCTAATATTATAGAAAAAAGGAGCCAGGAACTAGCACAAAAATTAACTACGGAAAATAATTATCTTCTTTAACGCCAAACTCCTTAATGCGAAAAAATAGTGTCACGAAGGCCTAAGTGCCTCAACAGGCTTCATTGTTCAAACTTGATAGGACATCACGTAAGCTCAGGGAAAGTCACGCAAAGTCTCGAACAAATCCGGGAAAACAAGACAGTTTCAATGTTCAACTGATTCCAGCAAACATAACTTCGTAATGGGTCGCTCCAAAGTAGAGGTCTTGGTTTTGACTCTTACGCGCCGTACGAAACCATCTCTATCTGGCAAGACTTCTGTGATTCGACCAATCGGCCACACGTTCCTGGGCGTCGACTCATCAACGATAACCACGTCTCCAACAGTGAAATTTCTTCTCGGTCGAAACCATTTCTGGCGCTCTTGCAATAAAGGAAGGTATTCTCTTTTCCAGCGACCCCAGAACACATTTGCCAAATATTGCACTTGACGCCACCTTCTCCTGGAATAAGTGTCGTTCTTTTCAAACAGCCCTGGTTGTAGAGATTCGTTTTGGCGGAGTAGTAGGAGGTGATTCGGCGTAAGAGGCTCCAAATCGTTAGGATCGTCGGAGACTTTGGTCAGCGGCCTTCCATTAATGATACTCTCAGCCTCACACAATAAGGTTTGAAGACACTCATCGTCAAGGACTTGCTTCTTGGTCAAAGCTCCAAGAATCTTGCGAGTGGATCTGATAAGTCTTTCCCAGACTCCACCGTGGTGGGAAGCCGCTGGAGGATTGAAGACCCATTTGATACCTTTCTGTAGAAGGGTGTCGTGAATCTTGGCCTGATTCCAACTTGAGATCATAACGCGAAGTTCTCTTTCAGCTCCCGTGAAATTCGTACCATTGTCTGAACGAATCTCTTTAACCTGACCTCTGCAGGCAATAAATCTTCTAAGAGCTAAGATAAAGGAATCCGTGTCCAATGTGTGGGAAATCTCCAGATGGACTGCTCTCAAAGCCAAACATGTGAAAATAGCTCCATATCTCTTTACCAAGCTTCTCTTTTGGCGGACAAGGAAAGGACCAAAATAATCAATTCCAACACATGTAAAGGGGGGTTGATCAGCAGTGACCCTGGGACGAGGTAAGTCGGCCATTTTCTGTTCCCCAGCGGGGTCATGGCGACGTTTACACTGGAAACAGGACGACAGTACACTTCTTGCCGTTGTGTTTCCTCGAATCAACCAGAAACGCTCGCGCAAGAGTGCCAGCACGTATTCTCTCCCAGAGTGACCATTTTTCTCATGAAAGAACCTGATAAGCAGAATACCAAGTGGAGAATCCTTGGAGATAATTATCTGATGCCTTGATTCGTCAGGTAAAGGAGCTCTGCTAAGACGTCCACCAACGCGAAGTACACCACCAATCAGGATTGGGCTTAATTTTGCAAGGCAGCTTGACTTCTTTACACAGCGTCCTTTCGTGATGGTTCCAATTTCCTCAGGAAATGCATTCCTCTGGTCAAACATAATTAGTTCTTTTTTGCAAACTCTAGGTCTTGACAGGACATTGGCTCCAGGCTGAGGGGACCAACACTTACGTGCCCATTCGGGCCAAGCTCTCTCTTTCTTAATCGAAATCTTCTCTGGCAGCGAAGACACATCGCAATAAATTTCAGTAAATTCATCCAAGAGCTAAAACGTTTCACGATACGAATAACGCTTAAATAAACTTCGCTGGCGGATACAGCGAATGATTTTGGCTCTTTCTTGATCTCCGGATCATTCTCGGTCAGCTCTGCGCTTTCTTGGACGTGGTCCTCCCACTCAGAATCGGTTGTTAAAAGAAAAACCGGCCCCTTTAACCAACGGCCATTACGAACAAACACATCTGCCGTAACGCCCCGCGAGGCTTCATCAGCGGGATTGGATTTGCTGTCGATGTATCTCCATTGGGACGGGCTGGATTCCTCTCTGATGAGGGCAACGCGGTTTGCAACGTAGGTATGGAAACGCTTCGACTCGTTCGCGATGTATCGTATGACGGTCATGCTATCTGTCCAAAAGGTCACTTTATTGATGGGTATCTGCAACTCCTTCGTCAAAATCTTGTCCAGCTGAACTGATACGGTAGCGGCCGTCAATTCCAATCTGGGGATGGTAGTTACCTTTAAGGAAGCCAAGCGGCATTTGCCAATGAGGAATGAACAGAATGTCCGACCTTGCATGTCGACTAAGCGAAGATACGATACGGCGCCATAGGCCACCTGAGAGAAATGATGGATCTGACATGAAGCGATATCCGAGGACTTGACAGGTTTGACGCACCTTTCAATGGCAATTCGGGAAATCTTCGGTAGGTCGTCTACCCACGCTCGCCAGCGGGTCGAGTGAAGATCTTGGACCTCGTCATCCCACCCCAAACCCCGTCTGCACAAATCCTGTAGGAGAAGCTTTGCAGGAAGAATGAAAGGAGCTGCCATACCCAGAGGATCATATAACGAACTGACAACTGAAAGTATACCACGCCTAGTACACGGCCTATCTTTTATGAACACCTTAAAAGCCAAACTGGTCAGCCTCCACGAACCATGACACACCCAAGGCCCTTTCTACTGAGAGCGCATCGCAGGTTAGGTCAAGCTCTTTAGTTCCTTTTGCTCTATCTTCGACAGGTACGGACTCTAATACCAGGCGATCGTTGCTGATCCATTTCGTCAAGTTAAAATCTCCTTTATTCATCAGGTTGCGCAGATCACAGACGTGCTCAATTGCTTCATGACTGGAAGGTAGAGATTTCAAGCAGTCGTCGACATAGAAATTCTTCAGAACAGTAGAAACGACTTCAGGCGAAAACTCGTGCTGGTGATCTTCAGCATTTCGACGCATGGCAAAATTAACACAACTAGGCGACGAAACTGCACCGAAAAGATGCACGGTCATTCGGTACTCTTTCAAACCCTTAGCGATATTACCACCGGGCCACCAGAGAAACCGCAGAAAGTCACGATCCTCCACAGGAACACGCACTTGGTGAAACATGGATTGTACATCTCCCATTACAGCCACTGGGTCTTGTCGGAAACGAAGCAGTATTCCAACCGCGTTGTTGGTCCAGTCAGGACCCTGCAGCAATTCGCTATTCAAAGACATCCCTTGGAACTGAGCGGAACAATCAAAGACGACCCTTATCTTCTCAGGTTTCTTGCTGTGATACACCCCATGGTGTGGAATATACCAGACCTTTCCGTCAGCTCTACACAAATCTTCAGAGGAAACCTTTTTAGCGAAACCTTCTTGGATTACACTTTCTAGAGATGCAACGTAGTCTTCCTGAAATCTGGCATCCTTGAGGAATTTACGTCTCAGGGAGAGGGCTCTGCGCTCGGCTTGGCATCTATTAGCAGGCAACGTCAAACTTGGATTACGAAAGGGCAAACGAACTTGGTAATGGCCATCCTCACACTGCATAACAGAGTCTTCCGCAATGTTCATGAAGTTCAGATCTTCACGAGACATTCCTGTGCCGTCATTCAAACACGCATCCGCAAAGTCAGCACACGCTACGCACATAGGATGGACATCAATAGACTTGGTGAGGTAACAAGCAGAAGGGACAAATCTTGGCTTTCTTCCTATTGGGCCGTTGATTACCCAACCAAACTCCACCTTACTAGCGTAGGGGCCTCCTCCGACAGCTGGGATAACTTCTTTCGGTTGTAACGCTTCTGGGACATCTGACCTAATTAATAGATCAACTTGAGAGTTCAGCTCTGTTAGGTAGACGAAGCCTCTAAGGTGTGACCATCTATCTACATCTTCCTGTTTGGGGACTTCATCCTTAGACACCGGCATAGTAGGTCTGGAATAAACGTCTCTTAATGGGACAACAACATTTTCATCCAAGTCTGACACCACTAAACCGCTGGCCACGACGCTATCAACCTCCTCTGCCGTACCCATCGTAGTTAACTTCAACTTCAAATGCTTGCCTTTAACTCCAAGACGATCCAAAAGCATGTTAGAGCAGAAAGTGGAATTAGAACCCGTATCCAGGAGGGCGTAAGTCTCGATGCAAAAAGGACTTCCTTGTGCTCTGACCTTTACTGGTACGATTGGCAAAGCAGTCGTAGGACCCACTGTGGTCGTCAAATTGCAGACTCGCTCTACGCCACTTGACTCGTCACTAAATAAACTCTTCTGATTAACACCTTGCTGGGATCTGTTCTGATCTTCCTTCTCTCTGGCTCTAGCAGGTTGTGGACTCGCATTCTCAGGTGTCGGCTGCTCGTGCTTATCTTCTGAAGAATCAGAGTGCATAGGCGAAGCATGTCTTCCGTTACAGTGTGAACACGGCTTCTTCTTGTAGCATCCCCTTAATTGATGACCGCCTCTCAAACACGAGAAACAGAGTCTTTGCTTCATTACAAAGTCGTAACGCTCACGGACCGGAATTTTAGCAAACGCTGGACAGTCTACGAGGTTATGGATCTGACGGCAAAACAAACAACTCCTTTTCGGGAAATCTTAAGACTTCTTCTCCTGATACTTGTTTTGATCCATGGGGCTCTTCTGAGATGAAGTGGAGAAGTTACTAAGCTCTCTAGGACCAGGCCCAGAACCCTCGGGTTTTGATTTCTTCCCTCGCGTCTGGCTCTTCTTCTTATCCTTAGCCAAGAAGGGAAGTTTTCCGAAGATTGAATTACTTAGGGCACGTGACTTCTCCTCAACGAATGACGCAATGTCTTCGATACAAACTTCTCTCTTGTCTGCATTGAGGATACGATCAGCATTGTCTCGCCAGCTACTCTGCAGTTTAGGCGGCAGTCTCTCAATAATCTTTGCAACTTTACAGAAGAATTTAGAAACCCTCCAGTGACTCGGCGTCCTCAGGTTTGATGTAGGGACCATTAGTTAGCTGGTCGACATAAGCCATCGCGATATTGTGCTTTTGGCCAAATCTAGCCTCCAACAGCTTCTTCGCCTTAGAATAGCCTTCTTCTGGGTCTAGGTACATACAACTTCGCACGATCTCCCGTGCTCTTCCACTCGTATGCTGCTCAAGATAATACAGTCTCCCACCGCTATCACTCTCGTTACTCTCGATTACAGTCTCAAAGGCACGCATAAAGGTGCAGTAGCTGAGTGGATTCCCGTCAAAGATAGGCACCTGTCTTCGGGGTAGCGTGTTTTTCTGCTGCTGATTCACAAACTCCTCCATGACACGATTCTGCTGTTCGAGGATATGAAAGGCTTGATTACTAAGGCCAGACTGCTCGTCAGAGTCTGAACTGGACTGACTTGGAACCTTGTCTTTAGTCTTGCGTTCTTCAGGTCTGAAATTGGCACCATGGAAGACCGGAGATGATTCCTCCTTTAAATCTCCAGAAAAACCATCAGAAATAGCCGCCGCGCGCGGATCCACGCGAGAGACGCGAGAGGTGAGCGAGGAAGACGCCACACGCGTGTTCCTTTCAGAATCAGCTTTCGCATACGCGCTTTCTCTGGCCACTGCTTTCTTGAATTCCGTTTCAAGTTTTAATTGATCCTTTTTAAACTGCAGATCAAGTTCTTCCTTTTTGAGCCGTAATTCAGTCTCGTGAATAAGCTGACGCTGCTTTAGGGCGTGTACTTCGGCCTGTAGCTCAGCAATTCTCGCAGCTTCTTTTGCCCTTGCAAAAGAAATAGAACTAGCTCGAGAGGATCGACTGTGCACGGAACCAGATCCGGATCGTTTCCTGTTTCTTAAACCAAGTTGTGAGACACTGTCATCGGGAGTAACATCAAGGTCTTGTATTCGGATCTCCGTTACACGCAATCAGTCGTTAACCGTTTGACAAAAGAAACTTAAGCTCGCGTCAATGTCTGCGAAGTAAGCCACTGATTCCTGTCTTTGACTCTCATCGATTAGGGCGGCATTATACTCCTCGTGCGCATCTGTAAATCTTTGAAAAAGAGAAGTTATCTCCGTCAGTTTCACCTTGACTGCTTCAAGATTGTTCTCATCCGTTAATAAGTTGTCAATTTCTTTACGCTTAGCCGTCAAGGCAGAGAGCACTCCACCTCTTCTCTTCCTAAGTTCTCGAATCCTTTCCATTGCAACTGCTTCTTGATCCAACGACGAATTAGGCTTCCGCGAACGGGTACTTGAACGACAAACACCTTGACCATTTCTCCCGGCGGAACTCGACAAATTGGCCTCCTGAACCACATGAGACATAGTCCAACATCCAAAACTCTCGTCTTTACGAATGAAGTCGCAGCCTTTACGCGCTATAATTTTCGACACAAACTTTATTCTAGAACTTTTACAGCTGGTGAGGGGAAACAAGGGAACCAATTAAAAGAAATATTTAAACAAATACAAAGTCAAGATAAAACAACCTACAAACTGAACGAAAGCAATAAGGCAATAAGAAATGCGAAAGAAACAAACGAGATACTTACAAGACGATAGCGAGAAGGACGAAAAACTAGGACGAGCAAAAAGCCAAACATAAAAACTGAACACTGGACCAAGCGCAACTAACAAAGAACAGACGCCAAAATTACAATAAAAGCTAAATATATGATATGCAGAAACACCCTAACACGAAGGACAAAGCTACGCGGACAATGAAAAACTAACGAACCAAACAAAGTACTAAAGGCGCAAACACGAAAACTAAAAAGGTGACGGAAGACATTCCTGGCGCGTACAGTACATGTTCATTTTTACTTAGTACACAGGACATTAAGTGGATGTCATAATCGCCATATGTATCCTTTGTCTAACCTGTACACTGAGGACAGGGGCTGAGCCGGTGTTTTAGTAGAATCTCGAAAGTAGGTTGAGTTTCATCATCCGGGTGAACGTAGTCCTCAATAGGACTGTTGTTGTTGACAGTTACTGACGTTTCGACAACCTGTGCGGTAGTCATCTTCAGAGTCCAAGTAAGTTGTATTACGTCAGTTGATGGTATTAAACTCTGGTCATTGACCTGATTGGTCAATTACGCCGCGATGTTATGGGTCGTCTGTCAGTTAAGCCGTGATGTTATTGGCTATGAAGACTCGTGATGTAATTGGTGAGTTTCAATACTTTAGTCTGTCTTGTCCATACCAACTGTCACCCTTCCCTTGTCTGTGGGCAGAATGACTATGTTCTCGTCTGTTTTCCGTCGTTTCTCAGTGCTTTCTGTTCATCAGGAGTCAAGTTGCTGGACAAGACAGACTACAACGACAGCGACATCCTTGCTAATGACAGACCTACGAAGTACTTAAACGAGACCCAACAACCGCACTGCAACGCAAACCTAACAACAAACTGCTTACACTGGAGAAAACCGCCAAGATCGACTTTCGATGCCACAAAAGGTGAGGTGAAGTGTTCTGCATCCTCCCAAGCTGTATGGGCTACCAAAACTATACAAACCCAACATACCTTTGGGGCCCATAGTTTCTTTCTGTGGGTCCTCGACTTACCAACTGTCTAAATACTTAACTACCGTACTGAAACCTCTGACTGAGGAATCAGATACCTGACGACCACAAACTAGTGTCTTTTGACGTGAAATCACTCTTCACCAGTATTCTGCTAGCTCTAGACTGTACTGAGAACGCCATTAAAGACGCTACTGTTGAGCTACCACTACCTACAGACGACATTATGGACCTACTCAACCTCTGTTTGACTTCGACGTACTTTCAGTACAACGGCAAACACCATAAACAGTTACACGGTACAGCCATGGGCTCTCCAGTTTCTTCTGTTGTAGCAGAAATTGTTATGCAAAACATCGAGGAAGAAGCCCTAGCTACCTATACGCGAACTATACCTCTTTGGTTACGCTACGTTGACGACACATTCCCTGCCGTACACTCAGACCAGTGTCAACTCTGGCCCTGTTACGACAGAGACTATACCGTACATCAGAGGCACCTCTGAACCTATAGCACGTATACTACAACCTTACAATATACATAAAATCGACTGGGACTCTGCGACATGTGTATTACGTATTCTACAGGCTACTGTCAACGAATCACTTTGAAAAGCTGGTTTACTGCTGTAAAATTCCGAAAATAGGCCCCGGGGATTATATTTTTCAAAGGCTCTTTTTGAGGGGCTTATTTTTGGAGGGGCTTATCTACGGAGGAAAATTTGCGTTTCAAAATCGACTGGGCTAGCCTTATACTTGGAAGTAAATTTACCGTTTCGGCTTTGATTTACTTTGTATTTGAGGGCAATTTTCCAAGTGCAAGCCCCCCGGGGGGTATATATTTGAAGGGGCGATTTAACGGAGGGTTTTTTGCGTTACCGGTTTGGGGGGCTTATATTTGGAGGGGCTTATACATGGAGGAGCTTATTTTCGGAATTTTACGGTAACTTAGAACAAACGCCACTGAACCGTAGTCAACAATTACCGGCACCGTACAAACGACTTATTGACGAAATCAAGCCAAACTAACTGCAAGGGAACGACGGACTGGACAACTGAGAATTTGACTAACAACAGACGACCGTTTAACTATGACAATAGACAGATCGAAACGCACCAATTACATTACGAGTCTTCATCGCGACTTAATTGACCAGTCAGGTCAATGACCAGAGTTTAATACCATCAACTGACGTAATACAACTTACTTGGACTCTGAAGATGACTACCGCACAAGTTGTCGAAACGCCACTCACTACAGTCGTATTCAGGACTACGTTCACGCGGACGATCAAACTCAGCCTCCTTTGGAAATGACTCCTGGGTTCAAACCTTTTACAGTAGAATCTCGATTTCTCGTTTCTAGGTTTTTCGATAATTCGAACGAATCTGCTTTTGCCACGGTGGTCAAAAAAAATCTGGATGTCAATGTATTTGACTCATATAAAAATAGCATTTTTGCTACAAAAAATAGTATTCCGTACAGGAAAGAAGCACTTAATCTGCAGTAGAACTAGCGCGTGTGTATTTTTTCTAGATATTGAGAAAACTGGATTCCAAGATCACGAAGACTTGTATCGTAAACCAATCCACCATGACATTCAGGGATCGTTGAGAATCAATTACTTAAAGGAAGTACAGCCCAGACCACCACCAACAGATGTTCTCCCTGAGAACCTCCAATTGTGCAAATGGTAAAATATCAAAATACATATATAAAACGTGTAAATGAATATTTGAATCTAAACAATACTTATCAACTGCTTAAAAACTTGTGCCGTTAGAGAATCTTTTCCTGAAACGTACTGCACAAGTACTCAAGAGCGAGGCAATTAACGCACTTGTAGGTCATGAGAATATCTCTGTAAGGTAGCAGTTTCTCAGCAGGTAACCATTTAAGTTGGGGTAGCACTGGGGTGTTGTGCTCAAATCTCCATGAATGTGTTGCAATTCTGCAAACAAAGTTGTGTATAGCTTGCAGTTTCTTCATGTCTGACGACGACGTGTAGGACCAGACAGTGGAACAGTACATTAGCTTGATGAAGCGATGCAACCGACTGCGTCCAGGGGATAAATGCGCTTCACACACAGAGGACGATTGTTGAAAACACAAATTTTAAACAAGACTCACACTTGCACGCGTCAGCACAATTTCGATCAACACAACAAGTCGCAATCTCTTCATGGGTTACTAAAACTTCACCTTGTCAGTAAAAGCCTAAGTAATAGAAAAACTAAATCGCTGTCGGGGTGGAAAACGTACCATACAATAAAAAAACTCGCACCAAAGTGTTACAGGTAATTAAACACATGGTTTGTTTCGCAACGTTTTCACAACGAACACTAAGGCGCGCGCGTACAGCATGCCAATAGTTTTATAAATTACAAAGGGATTCGTTGAGGATTAGACTGAACATCCCTGGGGATAGGGCTGAACGAGCCCCGTAGTCAATCACTAAACTATGTTAAATGTTCTAAAACGAGCGATCTTAAGTTCGTGACAATGTTCCTGTTGAATTTTTTAATGTTCAATCCACTCTACGGCAATTCCATGTCACGTAGCTTCTTCGAGGAGATACAGCTTAGTCACAGGGCTTGTTAGGATAGAATACTTTTTCTTCGCTTCAGCAGTACGGACGCGTGAAACTTCACCGGGAAACACTTGCGTTATGCGACCCAGCAACCAGCGGGATCTCGGCAGAGCATTGTCCACCTCAAGAACGAGGTCATTCACCGCTAAATTTCTGTTTTTTTAGTAACCATTTGTGGCATTGCTTAAAGTAGGCACGTATTCTCGTACCCATCGCAGCCAAAAAAGTTAGGAAGGAACTGCGCATGTCTTCATTGTTTGCGTGAGTAAAGCTTTTCCTTAACGAAGAGACCGGGGGATGTGGAGAGATTTCGTTACTGCAGAAGCAGGTGGTTTGCGGTGAGCAGCTCTATATCATTTGCAACATTGCTGGGAAAATGGAACGACTGTTTAAGATGGACAAAACTTCGGAGAAACCGTGCGTAGGGTTTCCAACGGGATCACAGCGCCTGGTTTGCTCAACTTAGCATTCATAGTCTTACGCATGCTTATTAAAAGATTCTCCCACAAACTTTAAATGTGGCTCGCGGTAGGAGGTTGGAAACGCCACTTGGCAACACTTGTTTAAACCGACCTGAATCGTGCAAATGTAGCTCCCTCCTAATTTGCTGTTCATTTAGTTCACGAATCGAACGCCGAAGTTCTCTCTCTGCGCCATCACTTGTTCTATTTCAGGTATGTTGCGCCTACTGCAGCTTATACACTTGCTCAGGATCTGACGCACCAAAGATTTTCCTCTCAGTAACATTGGCAGAGGTTGGACAATTTACATGCTCGCGGCCTGCGTGGCCCAGCACATAATGGTAGTAGCGAAGTATCAACACAATTGCAGAACTTGACTTTGGAAGGATCACTGGGTGTGCGGCTTCAAAGGCAATCGTTCGCACGATGAATTCTTCCTCCAACACGTATAATGCCATCGACTAGGATCGGACTCAGGGTGGCTAAACTGCCGCTATGTTTTACTTGTCAGCCTTCCTTCAAAGCCATGTACTCTTCACAGAAATGTTCGCGCTGCACCAATCGTTCATTCACTCGCCAAAGCTTAACAAGGCTAAGTGTACTTCCGACGACACATCCAGCGTTTTCCTTCTTATGTGGCTTGACAAAGCGTAGCACCCAGCGTAGCAGACGGGACCACGATGAATAGCGCTGTAGTAGGAGACCAACTTGGGATGTATCTGCAGTGAGCATGATTGTACCCGGCCTTCGTATTTCTTCATTGTCACTGTGAATGTCTTCCACTGGAGCGTTGGGCCACTGTGCGGTCCTGGGAAGTTGTTAGGGGTCACGTGACCCCTGTTGTGTTTTTCTGTTCGTCCGAAGCATGTTCTTGTTGAACTCGTTGTGTTCCTTGAAAGTATTTAAGCCGTTTCAGTTGCTCGATATACTACATTTTTGAAGACGAGGGACGTGTACGGACGCCCACTGCAGGGTTGGCAAATGAAGGGAAGTCTACGTGAATCATGCCCACGTTTGGGAAAGTTGGACGAATACAACGAAACTAAAGATTGACACCATTATATCAAGGGTGTAAACCATTTTTTTTCGAAACGAATAAAATCACAGATCCTGGCAAGAGGAGATTCATTTTTCTGGTTTGTGTGGGAGCTTGTTATCCTACGAGGTTTCATGTGTCATACATGCGTGAGCTATTTCCGGTCAAATTAAACGCACCGGCTCCCCCGACGGTGTTAATTTCCCATACGGCACACGTGAGGACTCTCCCCCGCGAGAGTGACATTTTGTCGATCTGACGCGGTTGCTAAGCTCCGAGATTTGAATCTCGTAAGATAACAGTCAGATTGCGCATTATGGCGAAGCGAAGCTGGCCAGAATCGATGCAAAATGCAGCGCTCCTTGGGCTCATGCAGCCAAATTTAGAAAGTGGTGCTCGTCGAACGGGTAGATACACGCTCTTTAGTCTGGCTGGTGGGAATTTTAGGGAGATCGATCGCTTTGTTTGGAATTTATTGGCCTTCACGCTGCGAGGGTCGGCTGGAAGGTCTCCAGCCTTCCCTTTTTTTATAGTGTTCAGTACTGAGTGCAAAGAAAGTCGACTAAACAGCGTTTAAACCGGTCGTAAGACACAGAGTGGCTATGAAATAAAGGTAAGGGAACTTTTTGAATCAATATTTTGCGTGATCATGATTATTGTTTTTTTTTTAGCGATGTAGATTCGAATACATGTGATAAAATTATAAAATTCGAAAAGTGAGGGCCTGAATCACAGGTAATAATGCAAGAAATATCGACCTTCGTTATCTGAAAAGGCTACTATTACAGATAGACAAACAAGAGGACTTCATATCTGTAAGATTTTGCATTTATTTGGCATCAGATAATACAGTAATAATTCTAGTATATTCCGACCAAATGACCTCTGAAGCCCGAACCCACACATAGTGTGCTTGGGCTGCCTGTGGTTTTACAGTTTGTTCTTCAAGGATGGCCTTCAGAAGTAGAAGAAGAAGCCCTGAAGCCCTATATTATTAGAAGAGAAGAATGGGGTGTACGTGCTGGCTGCCTGTTATGGCGAGCTCGGGTCATAGTACCCTTTCAAGGGAGAGAAGAGGTGTTGAACATATTACACGATACTCACCCGGGAATAGCCAAAATGAAGAGTTTGGCCAGGAGCTGTGCATGGTGGCCAAACATGGACACAAATTTATAAGAGAAGGTGAACAGTTGTGCTATTTGTCAGAGTCACCAAAAGACCCCTTCCTGTTCGCCATTACACCCTTGGGAATGGCCGGGCCGCCCTTGGTCGCGACAACGCGTAGATTATGCGGGTCCTTTTATGGCAAAGATGTTCTTGCTGATCACTTACGCCTATTCCAAGTGAATGGATATCCACTGTGTGAACTCTGCTACCTCCAGTGTGACCATTGACAAATGAAGTCAACTCTCGCTTCACATGGTTTACCAGAGATTTTAGTGTCCGACAATAGATCCAATTTTGTGATCGGTGAATTTAAGTTATGATTAAGCAAAAAAATGGCATCAAGCACATTACCTCAGCACCTTACCACACAAATACAAATGGTCTGGTGGAGTGGGCGGTACAGACCTTTAAGCAAGGGATGAAGAAACAGGGTGATGGTTCTGTTGAAACCAAGTTGGCTCGTTTTCTTCTAAGCTACCGGATTACCCCGCAAAGTACTACTGGTGAATCTCCAGCTCAGTTACGGTGGCGACGTAATATTAGGTCTCACATCGATCCGCTGCAACCGGATGTAGCAACAAGGGTGCATTTGGTTCAGTCTAGACAAAGGAAACAGCATGATTAGCATAGCCGAACGCGCGGCGCGGAGCTTGGTGATGCCATGAGTGTCCGAAACTACTCCCGGTGGTCTAAGTGGGCCCCTGGAACTATCATCCAGGAAACCAGCCCTCTGTCTGCACGAGTCGAACTAGAAGATGGTATAGTATTTCGGAGACATCATGACCAATTAATTTCTCGTACCACAGAGCCTCTTCGCAGGCCATTGCAAAGAGGGACGTCTTGTTCCAGAGGTTGCAGTACCCGATGTAAATAGCCCTGAAGTAACCTGTGGGGTGTTGGAGTCACCCACTACATCCGAAGACCCAAGCTAAGTCCCTGCCACCCCATTGCGACGATATCCAGCTAGAGACCGAAGACCACCACAGCGTTATTACTGATGAACCCCTCCTGCTCCCATGAACATTTAGGTTAAGGCGAGATGCCACATATTGTTTAGGGACTTGAGGGGGAACAGCCACTGATACTCAGGCTGCCACAGAAAACCTGGACCCGACCACCACCGACATCCGGGTTGAAAATGATGAATACCGACGCCTCGGGAACCGTCATCAGCTAGATTCATACAACCGGGAACATGATGCCACTGTTCTGGGGAGGTTGTGTCGCGATTAGCGAAAAAGGTTTGGAAGCGCCTAGTCTAATTCTTGACATATTGCAGAGACGTCATCGAGTCAGACGAGAAAAAGGTTTCATCGACTTGAAGATCAAGCTGCCTCAGGATCGAGTTGCGAAAGTCGAAATCAAGGAAAATATGACCCCCAAGTAATTGCCTTGGAGCGAAAGGCCAAAAGTGACCGTGATTTAAAAGCTTAGTTCTGACGTTTGCAATTGGGACCTAGTTGAAAGCTCTAGACGACAAGATAGATCATTTGTTATTTGTTATTAAGAATGTACAAAAGGTCATGTACGATTTAATCATTTGAAAAGTTATGACCGTTTAATTTGTATCAACGCATATGCGAGCTTCTAAAATCTACCCATCCCAGAAAATTTGGTAATCACGTGACCGACCGACCGTCCGTCCGCACCACAGGAAAATCAATGTTTACTCTCACTTTTTAGCTAGTTTGGGAGCCTAAGAGAAAACTAATTGCACATCAATGTTGTAATCAATTGACAGCTGTCAAAACATGGCATCCGCTGACCAGTATCACCTGACCGTACCGTGGGCTCAAGTGTCGACCCATCGAGGTCGAATATTTTTTGAAGTTATCCGCTGACAAATTGCCAGTTTTAGATGATCGCAGGCTCAAGTTTATTTTTTCCAAGGATTCATATCAAATATGTTGTGTTTATGTCACTATGGCCCCGCACTATTAGAACTTTGATTTCAAACTGGCCTCGGAAGCGAAAATTCAGCATTTTTTTTTAAAGTACAGGGCCCAGTTGTTTGAACGCCGGTTAGCGCTAACCCAGGGTTAAATTTTAACCAGGGCTTCTTTCTTCTTTTCATGAAAAGCACTTTCTCAGAGGATTTTCTATATGTTTTTAGAGTATCCAATCATCAAATTGTAGGTAAAGAGAATTAAACTGAATTTGCTTTTTACGCTCTCATATCTGCGTTCAAATTTCACACTAACCCTGGGTTATCTTAACCCACCTTCGAACAACCCGGCCCAGGCGGGGAAGACCTTATTCTTACCATGGTCACGTGTTGGTCACGCTCTACGTCCAATTTTTATACTCTGATTGGTTAAAATTTGACAGGTGAGTTCATGCGGACAAATTATGCAGCACCTTGAAAGTTGTTTAGTTTGACCGCTGAAGCTGACAGAGTTTTGTGTCAACTTGTGATGTTTTGTTAACTGTCTTTTCCCTCTGGATGTACAAAATGAAATACAGCTACTATCAAGAGTCTTCTGTTATTCATGGCTGGTTTGTTTACTGGGTTTTTGGTTGAGAAATGCGTCGCTTGTCAA
Source organism: Porites divaricata (assembly GCA_038088405.1). Lineage (NCBI taxonomy): Eukaryota > Metazoa > Cnidaria > Anthozoa > Scleractinia > Poritidae > Porites > Porites divaricata. The sequence goes on along the minus strand of JBBMOI010000019.1, from coordinate 3,946,111 downwards.
AATTCGGTAATTCGTTTTTGGATGGCATCGTTTTCGTTTTTCACCTTGCCTCATGCGTAAGAGGGTTTAAAAGTCTCAACCAACTGTTGCCTTCCTTGATAGCTTTCAGGAACTGAATCTCGAATGGTAAGCCTGAGTAATTATTGTATTTGATGTTTGTTTTTGTTATATCTAATTTTCATGAAGTCTTGCACAGTTCACGCTGACAGTTTATGCGGCAAGTTTATGCACGTTTGTAGGATTTGAGTCAATGATCTGACCTAATATCAGGTTTGATATAAGCTTACAGAACTTTAAAAAGCCTTCAGATATATTTGCTCACCACAAATAGAAGGAAAAAGTTCCGAAGAATATTTAGTTATAAATTTGGTTGAAGAAAAAAAACTTTAAGCGGTTTTCTTGGTTCGAGGAGTTCACCTTCAAAAACAGTAAACACCGCGCCGGGAAGCCGGCTTACCGGTAAGCTTTACGCTTAAAGACTCTGAGGATTTCTAGAGACACTTTAATACTTGTCTTCGTGAATGAAAATTGTTGTCTCTGTAAATGTTTCACCGAATTAGATTTCTTTTCTTATTCTTAGTAGTCTCTCTTGCAATTTTAATCGCTTGTCCGCGCCGTTTGTTTTCATCGTTCATGAACATCGCTTGCAGGAGTACTCAAAAATGACTCGCGTATCAAACGCTTTATAAGATTACACATCGTTATAACTAAAACCATTAAATAGCAAAAAAAAATAACAATAAATTCGCTATTATGTTGAAGCGTAACTCTCTTAAAGTTCCTTCAAACACTCGACCACACTGACAGCTCGCACTATAGAAACGAGAACCAGCTGGCCGTATGGGTGATTTTGGAAATTCTTGAACGGTTTCGCTTAAAGCCCACGATTGATCGTCCTGAATATTCCTGAGTGCAATTTGTCTTGAAAAATTGTGAAATACCGTATTCTCTCCGCGGTCTGTATGATAACTAGCACTGTTTCACCTCAAATGTGATGTATAAAAATTATAAAAGGTTGGTTTAAACACCCCCAGATTTGTTGGCAAGAATTTGCAAAGTAAACCTATCGAACGCAAAAAAATTTGGCGTGATTTGTTTTACAAGAAGTTGTTTTCGAGGCCTACTCTACTGTGATCTTGAATGTGATCGAAGATGTTTGCTAAATTTTGGGTGTACATATAAGGTTCGATGTAAGATGTTTCACTCTAAAATAACTTAGCCTTTCCCTCAAAAGTCACATGAATGTGCCCTTAAGTTAACTGATTTGTGGATTAAAAGTTTATTGTTTGATTTAAATTATAATTTATTAATTGGAGCTTCGCTTTTAGCCCTGGCTAAATCTATATATTAGCTCTAGCGTTACGGATCTATCTCAAGCAGATTTTGTCAGTAGTACGGTTTACCTAATTCATTACTGGCACTGAATCAAAAAGTTGAGCCACATTTCAATCCCTGAGATGCCTGATTTCATAAAATTCCAGTAAATGTGCTTTAGAAACTGCTGGTATGCGGTCATATTTGAATCCCATGATGACAACCCGAAGCTCAAAACAGGTGAAACTGTATCACGTTTCCAGCTAAATAGCAGGTAAAACAACTGTCCAGAGTTGAGAGTTTGCTCGAGAATCAGAAAATCAATTAAGCAGGTTTCATTTTGTGTCACTAAATTGAGATTTAAGTACTACAACCTCGATTAAACCTTCCATTCAACCGGCGCTAAAAGGTCGAGTACAGGTTGACACGTAAACCGGAAATGCGGAAATCTGGATCATCCGGAATCATCCGAAACTGAGACAAATTGCAAAAAAAAAAAAAAAAAAAAAACAGATAGGATAGCTGCATTTGTTTAGGACTTCTCTCAAGATGCTGAGAGGCGTAAAAGATAAACCCTTCTAAATAAACAAACCGTAGCTGTTTCATTTTTAATAAAGCGAACGCCGCATTTTCACGATCGATCAAGTTCGGGAAATAACCTCCATAAGAAGCAGCAAATGTTATTTACCAGTCACAAACGTGCGATCTGCGTTAATATATCACGCTTTCGACTCATGCTTCGCATAAGTTGGCTATATCTATCGAAACTGAGTGTGGCGAGATCTAGGCTCGGTTGTCAGCATGAAGGCCCTTGAAAATCGCTTGTTACAAGCGGATAAATAGTCCCGGCCGGTGAGTAAGTTTATACAAAAACCGACCGTTACTTACAGAGGTTAGGGAGGGCTTGAGCAAATGGAGGAAAGCCTTCGTCAAATTTTACTGAACCTCCTCTTTGTAAAGCAGATTTTTTTGTTATTCTCTTCTCATGTTATCTCGGTTCTTTGACTATATATTTTTACAATCAGAACTAGATTGCCCTCCTCTCAAACTTTACCTAATTCATTGATTACTGGCACTGACTTAAAAATTCGGCCATATTTTAATCTCTGAGATGCCGGATTCCATAAAATTCCAGTAAGTGCTTTAGAAATTGCTGGCGCTCGGCCATATTTGAATCCCATGCTAACAATCCGGAGCTCCAAACAGGTGAAACTGTGTCACGTTTCCGAGATGAATTGCCTGGTAGAACAACTGTCCAGAGGTGAGAGTATGTTCGAGAATCAAAAAATCAACCAAGCAGTTTTCATTTTGAGTCTCAAAACCCAAATTTATGGAAAAATGTAGGTAAGATGTTTCGAGCATTTTTCGGTATTTTGTAGCTAATCCTAAAACAAAGTGTCTTGGCCATGTTTCATCGCGTTTTGATCAACATAAAGGGTCGCCCTAAAGGCTTACCCCCTAGTGCAACCATTGGGTTTAAATATTGGTCTTCAGGTTTAAACACACATACAGAATTGGTTCCTTCCTAAAAGCAGTTCTAGATCAGTTGAATGGGAGTTTCTTGCAGAAATCATTCAATTTATTCCAAATGCCTTTCTCGTGCTCTCTTTGTATTATCCGCTATCTCCATGCTATCCGTGATGATGCCCTGATAAAAATGCCCCCTCTGGAACAAATGGCTGCTTTGTGCACTGGGAATGAATTTTACCGTCACGTAATATTTTCATTATTCGACCGTTTACTATGATCCTTTCAAGACCCTTTCCTACAAAAAATACCAGGTTGCGTATATACCAAGTCCAAAGGCGATTTTTACTGCTTTATTTACTCGATGCCTTTAGCAAGGGAAGCTGTCCACTGCCTACTAATTTAACTAAAGATTTTTCCCTCTCCGAGCACTTGTGAAGTTTAGGAGGAGGGTAACCTAGTTCCGATTGTAAAAATAGTCAAAGAGACGGGATAAGATGAGAAGAGAAAAACAAAAAATCTGCTTCACAATGGGAGCCGAGGGTCAGTAAAATTTAAAGAGACTTTCCTCCATTTGCTCAAGCACTCCCTAACCTCTCTAAGCAATGATCGGTTTCTGATAAACTTACTCACCGGCCGGCACTATTTATCCGCTTTTAAGGTGTTTCGATACAGTTTTTCAGAGGCCATACTGATATTTTTCAATCGCCTTAAAAAAAGTGTTTTTTTCCTTGTCCGATCGCTATAAAATTTTCACCAGTAATTGGCTATGGATCGAAATTTGTGGAAATGTAGTTTTAAGTAAATCAATATTACTATGACAACAATAAACAAAAATCTTTGAAATTGATAAAAGCCGAATTTTGTGTGATCTAGACCTGCTACTGAAAATCCAACACTAGGAACTTAAAGTTTAGTGTTGAGCAAAAAATCTCCTTAAGAAGTAAAAAATTCTGTATGTTTGAATTCGACTAAAACGAAAATATATTTCAAACCTTAAATTTTCAAGAGCCATGATAGATCGCCATTTTGTCATTATTTGTTTTATAATCAAGTTACTTCGCGTTTAACATGCATCATAAAGGAGTAGAGACATTAATAGATACTTTAGCTCGTTGCTGCGATGTGCCAATGATCATGAATTCAGTTTTATCATCGTTCAGCTTCAATTTGTCGTTCAGCATCCAGTTACGAATGCCTTCAATACACTTTTCGACCCTAGCCAAGGCGGCCTCTTGATTAGCATTATCATTAGGACAGCAGGATAAACAGTGTTAGCTATCATCCGCATAGCAATGGATCTCTAAATTATGTTTCTCCACAATTTCAAATATCTTACTAGCATAGACAATAAACAACAAAGGCCTTAGGCACGCACCTTCAGGTACGCCGCATTCCAAATCAAACTTCGTTGAGAGTGCGCCATCGAATGAAACTTGCTGAGTTGTGCCACTTAAGTATGATGCAAACCAGGACAGTGCCGTATCCCGAACTCCAAATGCAGACCTAAGCCTCTCAAGTAAGATACCATGATCAATGCTATCAAAAGCTGGCTGTTGATGTGTAAAAAGAAAATGTGATTTTTTACTTTCAAGAGAAGGGATTCCTTGCAGTAAAACTTACTATATAATGATTGTAGCATGGGAAATAAATTATTCATGTTGATGTGATGCTGAAGTTGTTTGGCTACTGCACTCTCAGTCAGTTTGGAGATAAGCTGTAAGTTACTGACAGGTCATATTGTTATTATCATCATTATTATTTCTATTATTGTTATTGTATTTAGGTGGAAGAATCGCCGGCGATGCAAAACGGGGAGACTATGTACGTTTGCTCATGGTAAAGAAGAATTGGAATCATGGAAAGCTTTGCGCTCAAAAGAACAACAGGCCTCAAGCATTAGAAGCCGGGAAGATTTGCCATTCCAATCTGCCGACACTTCTTGGAACAATGTACGTGTTCTGACGCGCTTATAGACCTATTCAGCAAACTCAATGTTGCACCCAATTCAAATCTCCTGGGGATCAAATTCTTTGTGTATTGTATTTACATTATAAAGTGGCATTCACATTTAAATGGTATGGAAATTCCTGAAACAAATTAACGTTTTATTCCCAACGGGTTTGAATTGGGTAGAACAGTGAGTTAGCCGAATAGGTCTGTTGTACCGTTCTCAATTGTTGTTTGCAAGACGGCCAGAAATTGCGGACACTTCAGCAGGGAGGCATCATGTGTTTCATGTTACGACGACAAATATATCCTGTAGCTAGATGCATACAACGCAGAGTATGCACTTGTTTTTATGAACCGCTGATCACAAACTGTCGTAATTGAAAAAAAAAAAAAAAACGTAACAAAACTCAAAGGTTGTCGAAGAATTTCTCTAGTTTTGAACGATTTGCTCTTGAGACTGATCACAGACTGCAAAAAAAAGCAGGGTATTGATTTTTTTTACCGTGGTAATGGCAGGGTACAAGGAAAATCATTTTTACGGCTTGCCATTGGGGTAAGCTGAAGCTAGCATTTACTAGCCTAGACGTCATTTCAACTAGCCCCAAAAACTTTTTGACTAGCAGAATTGACTTCACAGTTCTTCTGTTATTCGAATTCCTGAAAAAAACATCACTTACCCGTCGGGCAAGTTAAAAACAGAATTCACTAGCCCGATAACAAAATCAACTAGGCCGGGGCTATAGGACGCTACTTTCCTTGCCCGCTGTAATGGGAAGCTTGTTTTTGGACAATTTCTTTATTGCACTTAAGAAAATCGCATTCACTTTGAATTAATCTCCGAGAGAAAATTTCGTTGTTCTCAAAAGACTTGAGTCCTGAGGAAGGATCTCGACAGTTTTGGGTTGATTCATGAGAGCTGAATAATTACGACCAAAAATGATCAATTTTAGAGTCAGGCAAAAACGTGAGAAAAAAGTCGAAAAAATAGGGTTAAAATGAAAAAACTCATCTTGTGAGATTTCTGAGCAAGAAACTTTGTGTGAATTTATTAATTGTTTTTGGAGTGAGATTGATCTCGTAAAATGTAATACTTGTAGATTAGCCCGTGTTTCTCGCGGTTTTGTTTTTGCGCGCACTCATTTTCGCCCCTCGGTTGCTTTGCGCGCTTGCCAAAACAAATCCGTTTAATAGCTACGGAGGCTACATATAAGTGACTTCAGAAAGCTGATTTTCTAATTTGTTTTTTTCTCCTACATTCCTTATAAATGTTTTGTCGCCATTTTGTTATAAATGCAGAAATACCGTGGGCTCAAATGTCCGCAATTTCTGGCAATAAAAGCTTTAAACTTAACTTTGTAGGCAGATTTTGTGTATTTCAGAAAATGACCGTTTTGTGATAGGCATGGGAGTTTGGTTCCCTCTTTTTCAAGAACCATTTTCGAAGGCCGCCTAATCGACTTTTAGAAGTGACCAGACTAAATAGCAGATGAAAAGCTTGACCATCGCTTTGAAAAGTTAATTACATGAACACCGTAATGTTTTGTTATTGTTTTCTTGGCTCACTAGATGGTTTACAGTCCTCCCTGTGTCGAAGTCACAAGTGATAAACCTTCTACGGTGAAAATCTGCCATTGTGGTGATGTAAAACGCAACGTCTATGACTGGGTCTTCAGCGTCACATTTGAGGTAAAAATGACAAATGGTCAAGCGAATGGAGAAATCGATAATAAATGCTCGTTTTAAGTTTTTATTTATCATTGTGAATGAAAGTAATATACTCATATTAAAGATAGCTACTTCACTCAGAAGTGCCGCAAGGGCATACTAATAAATTACAAACATTGAAACTATTATATAGATATTTAGTATTTACCAAATCAGTGGATAGCGTGCAATTTTTTGCGCCTTATGATTTCCTTTCGTAACTCGGAACACCTTTCGTTATTCACTGTTTTGGAACGGAAGTAAAAATGGGATCGCCTCTTATTTTACAAAACTGATTTGGTTAATACAGAAGCAATTATACTCCTAAATCGGTGCATAGCGCTAGATATCATGGAAAGGAATTCGGTAACGCACGCTCACTGAGAGTTGACTCCTGGGAAAAATAAAGGGGAAAATGCCATAAGATTCCCTGTTAAAGCGTTCCAGTAACGTGGGGATGCAGTCTTATCTCCTCGCCCTTGTACTGCCTTGTCATGAAGAATTTCTAGTTGTGCCATCAATAAGTTCCATTACTCTTATCTCTCCAAAATAATGTCAGAATAATTTGCGAAATGTAGGTGGGATTAACTACTTATTAACCGAAGGTGAGATCGTTACGGGAAAATCTCAAACTGGGGGCCTTGCGTTATCGCTCGGTCAATGCGACAAGGCCGACCTTTTAGATTTCGCGTAACGACCGAACGTTCGAGGTTAAGAAGGTATTTATTATATGGCTAAAAACAGGGTTTTCAAGCGGACGTCGAACTGCACTCGTGTGTTATGATTCAGTGAACAAAGGTGCATTTCGTGAAGAAAACATAGCTGATTTATTTTTGGGGCAAATGATCACAATACAGCATTAAAAAAGTATTTTTTGTATTTGTGTTACAACTTGGCAAGGAAAAATTCATTGACATGCTCAAAGATCAACTTCCAAACTTCAATCAAAGTTCTTCAAACGGCGTCTTGGATGCACCGCGTTTAAAATATTCATTTCAATCCTCTTCATCACTTTCGATGACATGAAATCTTCGCCTTTCATGGACGACATTCACTGGGCCGTTGAATATTTGAAATTGGCAACCAGAAATGCTACTGATGTTTGCACAGGCAAAAACCGCTCGGCTGTTTATATCTGATGCTCCTTCAGGTCCTCGAAGCTGATTTAAACTTGCTTGTACAACAGAGAGGGAATTTATTACTACTGCCTCTGGTATTAACAGTCCCCCGTTGGATGTTGGATTTTCCTGCAAATGATGTGAATTCGAGAAATCTGAAAAGTTTTGGAGCATCTTGTGGTCGTTCGGCTGAGGATGTATGACATCTGTCACTAGTGTTGTTCATTTGCTGATTTATATGATTGCAAACTTTGAATGCTTTTGTGTCCGCTCAACTGAGCTACAAAAGTTTCTGGCGTGTTGGCATCAAGCAACCTTAATATGCTTGTCTTACGAACAGAATGGTTGCTGACTTGTGCTCCGATTCTCTGAATGCCTGTGTTGTCTGCTGCGGTTCTAAGTAATTTCCCGATCTGGTTTTTACCAAGTGGCACTCTCATTTACATATTTCACTGTTCTCGCGACGACTGAAGTGTCTAACAACTAAAGCTTGTAAACTTTTATGGGACACCATTACGTTCGCGTAAATTGTCAACCGAAATGCTCGCTTGTGGCCATTTTCTTGTCCCTTTCGCGTCTTCGTCCCACGTCTCCCCAAAGCAACTTGCGGCTTTAATCCTTGGCCATAAAGTTGAAATGAAGGGACAAAAACCACCACATGGTTCTCTGGAGGGCTTCAGGACATAAAGTACCAAACTGACCACTTTTAAAAAGTTTGTCTTCGTCTTCATCTGTCACTGCTCGGGTGGCGTTTGGCCTGTTCCCCTTGCCGGCTTTCTGAACTAAATTTTTCTTCTTGGCTGGTAGAACTTTACGAGACATCTCAAATTCCTTATCAACAAGAATGTTGAATGGAGATTTACAACCGGAGAAGAACCGTTGAATGCTTCGTTGTAAACCAAACAGCGTCTCAGGTTCGTACTCGTCGCCATTAATTTTGCGGACAGTTTTTAAACATGTTACGAAAAACTATATTGCGTGACTGGCGTGATTTTCTAGAAGCTTCGCGAGAGTTCATAATTTGTTTATTTTAGGATCTTGTGTAAGTGTTTCTAAAGTGGGATATTTTGTAATCTTTTTGTAATCTTTCTATAATTAGACTATATAGAAACTTCTAGAATATTATTGTAAACGTATAGAAGTAAGCGAGCTCGAGTGGAGTTTTAACTACCACAAGCGAAGAGAGTTTGACGATCAGTGGTGTTTAGTCAAGTGTGACGGAAGTAGTGTTTATTCAAGTTGGCAGAGGCCGTGTAAGTTTATTCAAGTTGGCGGAGGCCGTGTAAGTTTATCGAGTTACGTGCTGTTGTGAAGTTTTACTTCGTGGAAACTACGTTGATTTTTGGAATAAATCTTCTTGTTGCTGTTCCGACAACCCTGCGTTCAGTTTGGTTTGCAAGCTACCCGTCCTCTAAAAGATTACCCGCGTAACAAAACACTTCGCCAATAAGTGGTCAAGGTCACCAGCAGGTAAATCCAAAACGTCTACGCTTCCCTTGCTTACTGAAGATAAATAACGCTGAAATGTTTTCATGTCACTGAAAGTTTTCCTGGTCGTGTTTTCACTTTTTTGTTCTTTTACTAAACCCTCAATTTCTTCTTGGCTGTTTTCGTAAACTTGTTCGTAACCAGAAAACGCTGATGCTTCACTGTTTTCCTTATGACATTCAAACTCGTCAGGGTAATAGAACTCGCTATCCGAGTGTTCATCCTCACTCATTGTATATTGTCGCAAAATTAAGTTAAGAAATACCCTGCTAGCAGAGGCTTTTCCCTTGTGTTTCTCAGCGTTGTACTGCCATTGTCTTCGCGGTTTTGGTTGCTCGCGTTTTGTTTGGGTTGTTTCTGTGCCGAGGAAAAGACCTCTGCCGACAGCCGCTTGCGATTCCTGTTGAGCATGCGCGAGATGAAAATGCGGTTACCATGGAATTTCTGTCACGTGTCGGTAATACGATGCCGCCGCCGGAGTTTGCTCATGTATTCATGAGTCAAATTTCCCACGGGAATGACTCGCACTGGCCATGTTGATATAACGGGCTCACTTTTGCACAGCACACTAGTACATAAACGATGAGCGAGTTGATAAAACCGGTTCCACAACCGGTTTAGTCATGTGATTACCTCCTAGATCTTGGAGGTATCTACAGCGCATGCTCAACAGGAATCGCAAGCGGCTGTCGGCAGAGGTCTTTTCCTCGGCACAGAAACAACCAAAACAAAACGCGAGCAACCAAAACCGCGAAGACAATGGCAGTACAACGCTGAGAAACACAAGGGAAAGCCTCTGCTAGCAGGGTAGTTAAGAAATAAAACAAATGCAGCCTTTGGATGAGCTTTGGTTTGTTTAGCTAATTTGCATAATCATTAATGGCCCGTAGGCATTACGGGAGAATAATGCCCTAGCAGGTAGCCAATCATAGCGCGCGTTTTATCGGCTGCAAGCACAAGCCATATAATAAGTAATAATAATAAAAAAACATGAGTGCAGCCTCTAGTTATGATGATGCTGCTGCACTAATGTTAATTAATGGAAATACAATACATCTATGGTGGTGCAGTTTCTTATTACTTTTTTTTTCAGGATCAGGCATTTAACCGTGCAAACACAACCTTGGAGTACTCGACCTGAGTGTTTCCACTGCAGTCTCTTTATCCTAACTAATTAATTGTGCATCTGATAAACTAAAACGAATCTGATAAATAACAAAATATTCCCACGCCTGATGATCAAGTCGCCATAATACCAGATTAAAACAAGCAAAGGTTTACTAAGTGCTATCTTCTTCCTGTTGCAGATAAGTGCGGTTGGTATTCTGCGGAAAATTGATCTCCTTCATCAGTATCACAACTGCTATAGGCTGACCAAAGTCGAAAGTTTTTTAAACGATCATCTGATTTTATCAAGACAGCCGACAGATCGATGGTCGTTTAGCCTTCCCAGCAGCTTGTTTGACATGAAAGAAGGCAAAATGAGGGTGGACATTTTTGTTTTCTTTGAAACAGAAAAGTTTGACCACACTTTTACCCAATGCCTGCGATTTGATTTTGGGGAGAGGCGTTATCTGTTACAAGGTTTGAACGTGGACATAGCTAGCAAGGAAGCCGTAAACACAATATCAGCAACGCGAGAAAAACTCAAACCCGATCCCTGGGTGTGGACGGAGGACCTGGTAAACGTTTTAGTGTCATCAGAAGATGCCACTTACAGTCGCCAGGATAAAAAGTTACAGAAAAGATACAGATTGCCTACGAGAGTAGAGAATGTAGTTTCAGCCCAAGTGATGGAGGTTAACATAAAGTTAGAAAACTACCAAAGAGTGATGCATCAACTGTTATTTACTGAGGAACTTTTCATGAAAAAAGCGATTTCAAGGTAGCTCAGTTTTTTGTCTTTTTCTTTTTTTTTTTTTTTTTCTTTTTTTTTTTTGCTTCGACCAGTGAAAAATCGGTCCGAACCACTCGACTTTTGTTGATTCTTGTACGACTAAAAGATTGTGTTCAGCTACCCACTTTTTCAGAATGCTGAATAATCTCTTACATTCCCACTTAATTTTCTGACTGATGTCGGATACATTCATGGCTTTTAAAAAAGGGGTAACAAACTTAAATCACTTGACAAGATGGCCATACTAATTGACAAAACAAAACAAAGCAATACAATTCAGTACAATAAATTACAAGTGAAACGCATAATGTTCTTGTCAACCGATAAACGACATTCACAACTGGCAAGAGCACATGTACACATAAAGTTGGATGTTTGCAATCCAGATTTAGCCCTTCGCTTCACTTGGATAAGAGTTTCTGATGCTCCCCTATAAGCCTAAGGCCTCTGCTGTACGCTTTCAATACAATTTTTTGACCCATCGCGAAGAAAAGTTGCAGTTGACTGCGTGATATTGGCTGGATAGCGATGATAGTATATATTTTTTTCTCCAAGGTTTGTAGTCCAAAGTTTACCACTGCATGTTCAGAAAAGTTTTGAGCGGGAGCGTTATGGAAGGGCTTTTGCTGTAGAAGGGGAATTGTTTGGAATTCTCAATTTTGTGGAAGCCGTTCAACCAGATGATGCTGCGGGTCGACTCCTTGTTAGAAATGTGCAGACAGCTTGGCTTAAGTTATCTGGGACTTCTACGAGAGACGTTTATGAGGCACTCGTTGAAGAGGTTGCGAGCTGGGGCGTGGTGTTGAGACTGTCCCGGCAGATACGTTCAGACCTGCAACTGCCCGATCAAGGGAACGTTTTAGTTGACCTCCAGTTTCAGCTAAATCGTCAACCTCTTTGTGAGTGGCATTTTGCTATTGACCGTCTCGGTGCCACCCATTTGAGCTTACTATTTCCAGAACAAGGTGTATCAGAAGCCAACGAGGTATGGATACTGTCTTTTTTGTGTGTATCGTAGCTAGTCTGGTGTTCATGTGTTTCACTTGTACCATCCCGTATAATTCCAGTAACCTTCTTGGTGATTGCTACCGTCGCTATATTGATAATTAGGGAGTTTAAGATACCACGACGGCGACGGCCACGAAAACGTCAATTTATGTTCTTTCAATCTCTATCGCGATTACTCCAACTCATTTACTTTGTCAAATGCAAGCGAACTATTTTTGAGCCGAATTCCTAAGAACCATATTCAAGTTCAGAAAGAGAAAAAAAAATTAGCCGTCGTTTGTCAACGTCCTCAATAAAACGAGAAATTAGGCATTTTCCTGTCGTAGTCGTGCAGTGACGGCAAAGAAATGTACAAAAAAGCGTGATGCACGTGCAGAGTTGTTTTGCTTATTCAACCTATTGCTTTTTTGACGTTCTCGTTGTGGTCGTGGCATCTTAAAGTCCCTAATGTTAATTTCCGACGTCGCCGCCTACTTTCCATTCTCTTCAGATTAGTTAACCTCCTCATATTTTAGCGTGAAAAGTATGATTCATAGTCTTCAAATGAAGGCCATTCACTGAGTGGGCACGGAATGACATAATTATATACATAGGTTTCATTCGAACAGCTCGAGGAATGGCAAATACCCAAAGTGATGAGGGAGTAAATTATAGAAATAGGAGCAATATGAGATACACAATGTTCATGAATTGATTTTTTGCTGCTTGCAGGAAGCAATTTCAAATTACCTCCCACTGGATTATGCTGGTGCTAATGATGAACAAGCAAAGGTCATTAAACGCATTATATGGCCTAGTAATAATTGCTCTCCTCTGGTGGTGTTTGGTCCTTTTGGGACTGGAAAAACTTTTACTTTGCATCATGCAATCCGTCAGCTGGTAGCAATGAGAAACAGGCGCATTTTATTATGTACGCACACGAACAGTGCAGCGGACTTGCACGTCGAATTGCTGCATCGCTACTTGACAGATGAGAACGGACTGAAGGCAGCAAAACCACTTAGGATCTATCAAAAAGCGAGAAGGTGAGCTAGATAAAATTCCCGTCACCACGCCGGCTATCCTCCTTTACTTTCTGTGTGGCACATACTTGAATTTCATTGGTTGAGACAGTAATAGAGACAACTTACTATACGTTTAAAAGAAAATCTTTAAGGCATTGGAAAATATTTCTGAAAATTGATGGTTCCCGCTAATCCAAACAAATTTCGATACAAGGAAATATGAACCTAGTGTATGGTCTCGCTCTCCATGAGTTCTCCGTAGCTCAAGTGGATAGAGCGCATGCCTGGTGTTTGGGAGGTCATAGGTTCGAATCCTGTTCGGGATTTAGATGTTTTCTTTGTCCCACGCTCGTTACATGCTGATTATCTCATTTTCGCATTTTCACAAGGGAAAACAAGCTACAGGCGTCTGGAAAAATCTTTGCTACAATAATATGATATTTTGATCAAATTGAATATTACGACCAGCCACCATGAAGGTACTTGACTGTAACTAAATTCTTTGATAGACATTTATCGAAGAAAAACGGAAGGAGTGACTATTAACGTCCTCTTATTATGCTATACTTTTTTAGATTGAAAGCCAGGCCTAAAATTGCTAATCAATATGCCTTGATCGTAAACAACGCCTATGCACTTCCAACAAGAAAGGACGTTATCGATCATCGCGTGGTTATAGCAACTTTAGCCACCTCGAAACACCTTCACGAGCTGGAGCTAAACCATGGCTTTTTCACCCACATCTTCATAGACGAAGCTGCTCAAGCTTTGGAGCCCGAGGCATTAACACCACTGGCCTTGGCAGGACCCAACACGCACGTTGTTTTGACAGGGGATCATATGCAGGTAAAATGTGAGCCTAAATCAAGGTGGGCAGTAACTAGTGTGTTACAGAGAATAATATAACTGTGACTTTTTTTTCCAAGGAACATGGACCAAACATTAATCTCTTAATCCGAAATCAGTATTATGTAGGTCCAATGTCTCTTAATCTGTCTCACACTGTGTCCTAATAAAGCTCTTTTAGTCACCACTTAATAACAACTTGTATCAAACCGAAGTGTCAAGGGCAGCAAGGTCTAGGCATGGTGTGGTACTTTTGTGTTGCCTTGCGGTACTTTTACTGTTGTGTTATGTGTAACTTTGGTGTTTTAGCCACTTCATTGGTGACGGTTTGGAGAGCTAAAAGAACGTTAAACTGGATGCAATTTTTTTTTTGCTTAGTTTAACTGTAAGTAAAGTGTAATAAGGACATCGCTATACCTGACATGATGAAATATCAAGAAACAAGGAAAACGGAGAAATCTAAATTTACAAACTGAAACCGCCGATGAGAAAATAAGTGAATATTTATTTCTTTATTTACTGTTTTAATTTTTCATTTGAACTTTTGAATTTTATATCATAATTATAACTTTCCCATTCCTACTTCGTTTATATGTATGCCGCAAAAACAGGCAAACACGCTCATCACAATTTTTTTTTCACACCTTGATTTAAAATCATCCCGTTGGCATTTACTTTATTATGACGGAATTGTAACCGTCCTGACGAGTGTCGAAAAGGTCGTGACTCTTCTTTATTGTGTGTTACATAGATGAGGCCAGAGGTCTACTCACATTTTGCACGTGACTGGGGCTTACAACGATCGCTCCCGGAGAGGCTTTTCGATTATTACTACCAAACGGAAACAGAGATGAATTCCAATGTGATGTTCCTGACAAAAAATTACCGTTGTCATCCAGAAATCCTTCGATTTCCTTCAGAAAACTTCTATGGGGGTGGGGGAGAACAAGGCAAAGGGCTTATTGCCTGTAGTAAAGACACGGAACATCCACAATTAGGGCCACTCCTATTCTTCTCTGCCTATGGAATGGAGGAAGCACGAGATAATTCCTACATCAATGAAGCTGAAGCTGCTGAAGTTGTAAAGCGGGTCAAGGAGCTAGCTGCAGATTGGCCTGCGTGTTGGAAGGACAGAGACCTTTCTGAGATTGGTGTCATAGCCGCCTACGTGGCTCAGGTAAGGCTTATAAAATATTGCACGTCGAGTGTCATACCTAAATATATTTTGTAGTTTGGAATTATTATTAATAAATGCATTTCGTTATAATTATGTGACACTAATGATGGCATTAGGAAAACTATCTCTTTGTATCACAATTGAAGATAACATTTAATTAATTTATTAAATTTTAATAAAGAGAACATTTACTCCATTTAAGACCATAACATCCAGGTAAATAAAATATGTGGAAAAGGAAACTTTAAACGGCTGTAGAACTCACAGTTTTATTGCTACCGCTAAGACCGATTTGTCAAGGAAAGATTCATTACAATATTTACATAATAATATATCTTTTGTATTTGCCAGTTTATGGGAATCAGCGAAAAATAATTATAATACTGTATATTTGTAAAGAAACCACCTTGAAACTAATCATGAAAATAAGCTTTTATCGGAAATGCGTTTTGAAAAAATTGCGACGTTAGGTTTTTAGGGTTGTAATGTATTAGGTTCCAGGCTCCTTGTATTTTGCACTTGCGCAGTACATTAAAAATGGAGGACTAGCACATGGTTCCTTTTCATGCTGTAGTTTCATGACTTAAATATTACATTTGGGGACGAGGATGGCGCTCGTGGGGCAAGTAGGGGAATATATCGACGGGAAGGAAGATATTGCCAGTTATATAGAACTAGTGGAATTGTATTTTGCGGCGAATTACGTCGAGGCCGATTACGAAGTTGCTACGTTTCTAGCGTTAATTGGGGCAGATGCATATGGCGTGCTGAGGAATTTGTTAGCCCCTAAACTTCCGAAAGATAAGTCTTGAAAGAGCTTTTGGTTTCACATTACTCGCCTAGACCTATTTTGATCGCAGAACGTTTTAAATTTCTTCGTCGCAACCAGCATGAGAGTGAAACGGTCGCACAGTTTGTAGTTGAGTTGAAGCGACTGGCGTTGAAGTGTGAATTTGGAACTTTTTTGGAAGAAGCGCTACGGGACTCGTTTGTGGGTTAAAAAGCGTGCAAATTCAGAAGAAGCTGTTGGCAGAGAGAGACTTGACTTTTAAGAAAGCGTTTGAAACAGCACAATCCATGGAGATTGTCGAGAAACCAATGTGCCAGTGGACGATACCGTCAATAAGGTCGGCAGATATGCCAGTTCAGGGCATTCCACTAGAGACGCCGTGAGTTTTTTTCGTTGTGGTGGAAAGCATTCTCCATCAAGGTGCTGGGTCAGGTCGTTACAATGTTACAAGTGTCACAATAAGGGTCACCTTGCTAAGATGTGCGATAAGAAAGGGAAGATACAATACATGCGTTATTTGGAGGTTGATTTACCTATGAGCACTACTGAGGAGCAGTCTGGACTGGGATTGTACACTCTCAAGTCTAAAGGACAAGGTGGATCAGGGTTTCAAGTTCAGTTATTGTTAGAGGGTAGGCCAGTCTGCATGGAAGTTGACACGGGATCGTCGGTGTCCATTGTCTCTGAGGTGGAGTATAAGAAGTGGTTTAAGCATCTCAAATTGTAGCCAACGCAGTTCCACTTGAAAATCTATTCTGGTGAGCCTTGTTGGGGGAAATTCGAGTTGCTGTGAAGTATCAGACCCAGGAAATGCAGCTACCTCTAGTGGTCGCGGAAGGGAAATATCCTGTGTTGCTTGGGCGTAACTGGCTTGAGAAATTGAACCTGGATTGGTCCACCATCTTCAAGGTGTCTCATGTGCCTGCTGTGGAGGATATCCTTGCTAAGTATGAGGCCCTGTTTGAGAAGGGGTATGGACACATCAAACTGTATAAAGCCTCCATTCAGGTCCGTGAAGATGCACAGCCCCTATTCTTGAAAGCAAGACCCGTCCCATATGCTCTTAAAGAAAAGGTGGAGCAGAAGCTTCAGAGACGGGAGGATGAAGGGATTATCTACAAAGTAAGTCAAAGTGACTAGGCTGCGCCAGTGGTGTTGGGCCCCAAGAAAGATGGTTCACTGAGATTGTGTGGCGACTACAAGATGACACTGAACCAATATGCCGATGTCGACCAGTATCCTTTGCCTAATACAGAAGATTTGTTTGCGACGTTAGCAGGGGGACAAGTATTTAGCAAGACTGATTTATCTCACGCCTATCAGCAGGTAGAGCTAGATGAAGACTCACAGAAGTACCTAACAATTAACACACAAAAGGGTTTGTACCGTTACAAACGACTACCGTTTGGAGTCTCCATTGCACCAGCTATTTTTCAAAGGATTATGGATCAGCTTCTGCAGGGGTTAAGTTCACAGTTTGCCGTTTGGATGACATCCTGATTTCAGGAGGTTCCCCTGGGGCAAATTTGGCAATCCTGGAGGAAGATTTCAGGTGCTTACAAGAACATGGCATCAGGTTGAATCCAGCGAAGTGCATTTTCTTCCAGTCGGGCCTCCAGTTTCTTGGACACTGGACTGCCAAGAATGGCATTCGTCCCCTACCTCAGAATCTGGATTCAGTCATGCAAGCCAAGAGTCCAACCAATGTCACAGAGTTGAAGTCGTATCTCGGACTGCTTAACTATTATGGAAGTTCTGCCCAATCTGGCGACTACACTGCATCCTCTTCATGACCTTTTGCAAAAGGATAGACGGAGGCGTGCGAGAGAGCGTTTGTTGAGAGTAAGAAGAAGTTACAAGATTCTCCTTTGCTGGTCCATTATGACCTGAAGAAGTCACTTCGGCTGGCCTGTGATGCATCACCCTATGGGGTAGGAGCAGTTATCTCTCATGTTATGGAGAACGGCGAGGAAAAGCTTATTGCTTTTGCATCTCGAACTGTCACAGCTAGTGAGCGTAACTATTCCCAAATAGAGAAAAAGGCCTTATCCATCGTGTTTGGAGTGAAAAAGTTCCATTCGTATCTGTATGTTCGGAGGTTTACATTGCTTACAGATCATCAGTCGCTGGTCACAATTCTTGGGTCGAGGACTGGTGTACCTCCGCTGGCGGCAGCAAGAATGCAAAGGTGGTCTTTGATTTTAGCAGCTTATCAGTATGAAATTGACTATAGGAAGTCTGCTGAACATGCAAAACGTAGATGCTTTATCAAGACTGGTACAGGCATCTTTAGAAGAGCAAGAGGAGGAGGAAGAGGTGTATTTGATCAGGTACCTGGAAGAACTTCCAGTTACAGCCCGGGACATTGCCGCTACAAACAGAAAAGACCCGGTTTTAGCTCGTGTGTATGACTTCACTTTGCGTGGATGGCCCCAAGCGCTCGGTGATCCAGTGTTGCAGCCTTACTTTTCACGAAAGCAAGAACTTTCTGTTGACCGAGGCTGTGTGTTGTGGAGTTTACGTGTGGTTATTCCTGAAAAGTATCGTGTTCGTCTGTTGGATGACTTGCACCAAGAGCATCATGGAATCTGCCGGATGAAGTTGCTGGCGAGGAGTTATTTTTGGTGGCTCGGATTGGGTGCTGCTATTTTTGAGAGGGTCCAGCTGTCATGTTTGTGCTGCATTGGGCAAGTCCCCTCCAAGGGCACCATTATAACCTTGGAAATGGCCTGCTAAGCCATGGGAGCGTATTCACATTGATTTCTTTAAGAAGGACAAGTTGAATTTCTTGATTGTTGTTGATACCTATTCCAAGCGGTTGGAGGCGATTCCAGTGGGTTCCATTACCAGTTTGAAAACCATCAAGGTTTTGCGCTCGTTGTTTGCACACTACGGAATACCGGAAGAGGTGGTTTCGGACAAAGGGCCGCAGCTAGCATCTGAAGAGTTCTCTCAATTATTGAAGCAGAATGGAGTCAAGTTTACCCGGGTTCCACCGTACCATCCTGGATCTAATGGAGCTGCTGAACGTTCTGTAGAGACTGCCAAGACGGTTTTGACCAAGCAAGAGCTGGAGGGCAAAGTACATTTCCTCAGTCTGGAACATAAGCTGGCCAACTTTCTTATCGTAGCACACCTTACAATGTCACCGGGCAATCTCCCACTGAGCTATTTTTGGGATGACAGATTAGGAACTGTTTCACATTACAGAAACCCAACCTTAACAGAGCCGTGGAGGAGCAGCAGTTGAAGCAGAAAGAGCACCACGGTAAAGGACGAGTGAAACTCCGAGAGTTCAAGTTGAATGAAGTGGTCTTGGTTCGTAATTGGCGTTGAAAGGTGGATCCCTGGAAGAAGCACTCAGGTGAAAGGTCCTCGCACTTCCCTAGTTCGCTGTGAGGATCAAATACGATTTGTTCATGTGGACCATTTGAAGAGTGCTCGCTGGATCCAGTCTTCAAGCTCTTGGGAGGGCGAGGAAGATAGTAATTACGCACGAAACTTCTCAAGTTCCCAAGCCGAAGTGAAGAGTGGCGCGTGGAGTCCTTCTGAACCACTGGTTAATACACCCGAGGCAGGAGGAGTTCCAAATGCAGGTGACGTGAAGGAACAGGGCACAACTGAGGCGACACCAGAATCATCAGTGGGAGACGCTTTGAAGGGAGCAAGTCCCTCAGGGACATCACTGTTGCTCAAACTGATTTCTTATTGCATTTTTCTGAGTTTTTAGCATCGGCCCGCCGAGTCTGGAAAGCTCAAATTTCAGAAAAGTACTACTTATATGTTTTGGCCTCAAAACTTTTCTTTTAACTTTCCCATGGCTTTGAAAACAGATTTTGAAAGGAGAGATAACGCTCTTTAACGTGGTATAAGACTCGTTACTGAAATCGAGGTACCAGTCGACGATTTTGGGCTTTGAAATTTGCCATTTTTTCATTGAACGAAAACGTTCAAAATATTGAAAATAATGAAAAATCTCCAAAATATTACACTTTCATTCAAACTGAGTAATTCACCACTTAAAATGTGTGCAATTATGTACTCTTCTGAATAAGTTATTTGTTGTCCGCATTACAGTGGATTTGAATTTTAAAACGATTTTTTTGTGACAAGTGGTCTCGGGCCTGGAAAACCTGGTCCGAGAGCCGCGAAACCAATAACCCCCCCGTACATGGAAAATAGTTATCGGATCGAAGTAAAAATTACATTTATGTTAATAGCTTACCTAGTGCTACTTTGTGAATTTTTTTGAGAATTTTCGATTTTTCACTTTTGTAGACCTTCGGTCGATATTTACTGACATCCGCTCTTAAGCAGCTTTCGTTTTCCCAACTAAGGTTAATTTATCAGAACTTCTTACTGCTTAAGAGCAGTTGTCTGTAAGATTCGAACTATATTGAAAAGTCGCTGCCACACTATCTCACCGAATTGGCTAAACATTGGCAAGTAGACTTGATTTGGGGTCTTTAATAGGGAATAGGTAACTTTAGGTTCTAATTCCTCCTATTTCGGAAATTACCGACACGGCCGGTTTTGGGGTGCTTCGGACCGGCGCCATATTGGTTAAAATAGAAGATGTTTTTGAGCCTTCGACTACAACCCTGTCTTCAAAGCTTATCTTCCTTTGCCGATACACATTGAAAGAACTATCCCTCTTTATTGTATTTTTAGAAACTACTTCGAAATTGACAACATTTTCGCAACGATCCATTAAACTTTTGGTGGGTATACTTTTTGAATTTTTTACACCCGTAAAATTAACAGAAATTCAAAGGCGTATATCTCTCTTGCCACATCGCTTTGAAGGTTGCCACTCAACCTGAATACTCATCGTTTGTAGCTAAATGTAGTTCGTTAATAAAAAAAATTGGGCAAATTTAATGGAGCAGAAACAAAAGTAATGAATGGAAGAGTGTTCTAGCGACTTTGTCAATGAGCTTTACACCGATTACTCGCCAGGTGTTGCCAAAATTACAATCGATCATAGAAATTCTGTCACTAAATCTGGGTGGCCTATACAACAAAATTAGCCTCTGTGATATAAGCGATAGCTCTGCTGCGAAAAACAGTATAAAAAGGCAGATTGTATGAGGAAAAGGAAAATGAATTTGTTATATTTATGCTACGACGCGTAAGTAAAATGCAGCCATCACAGTCAAACTGGAATTTTCCTGATTTTCCTCCAGTTCCTTTATCGAAAACAGAGCTTTTAAAATTAACCATAATAATGAACAGTGAAATGTATTACCTTACTCGACGACAAAGATGCCAATTTCCACCTTGATCGAAAAAAAAGTAATATTTTCCCACGCATATGGCGGGTCGATCGTCACGTTCCTTGCATGGCGTTACAACTCATGTGAAATCGCCTGGTTTAAAACAACTGAACTGAAGAATCCGTGAAAATCGTAGCCGGGCAATAAATAATGGCATTGATATAAGTTATCATTATTAGTGAGCGAGGATGCGATGATAGTTCCAGCTACATGTATTTACAGCGTTTGAAGATTCAGTCAAAACTCATGAGACATGAGCCCTTGAAATAAACATCATTACTTCCGGTTTTGCAAATTGGGCGTAGCAAAGTAATAAATAGACTCATTCTGTCTTGTACACCATTAACAACAGTTTCAGTTATTTTGTTTCAATCACGCAACTCGTTTTGAGGAGATTCTTGGTCTTTCCATAAAGTGTTTTGTGATAAACAGGAAAATTGGTTTGGAAGAGGTTGAGAAGAATGAGGGATAAGAAAAGTCCCCAGTCACCCCACCGAGGGGCTTCAAAACTGTGCGCAAATGCCCCACCCTAGGGACAATTCCAGACTTTAGTTTTCTTGAAAAAGCTTAAAATCGCTAGTCTATGTATGGATAACTCAAGAGAGTCCTAATTCTAAATAAAGGAAACAGCAAAGAAAATTCAGTTGGCGACCAGAGTGTTTATCCGATATCGCGAATAGTAAGGGTGTTCTTTCACGGAGTGACTGAAGATGTGTCTGCAGTTTAATGTAAAATAATTCACCATGCTCACTGACCTTTCGACAATATAAGTGTACCGATTGATAATATCAGTGGTAAAAAACGAACGCTTTTTACTGTAGGACGATGACGTCATCATACAAAAGGCATCCTCATTTTCTAACGGTCAAAACCTAATTTTCTCTGCTCGTAAACTCAAAGCGCCTCTGAAGACAAGTAGTAGTAATGTGCTTGTTAGTAAGACGTCCACAAAGCTGTGCCCATCGTACATAACCTATTGCATTTTCCATGTTAAAGGTGCGGCGCTTATTTCAACTACGGGTAAAAACACTAAGGGGAATATAGAGAGAACTCAGACTTCGGCAAGAAAAGGGACAAATATGCACACCTCGAACTACTATATGAACCTGGTTTCGAAAGTTCCCGTACATTAAAACTTTAGAACTCACTAGTAGGTCGTGGTCTTGTTTGTCAAGCGATATGGTTTTGGTATCTTTTTATATCAAGCGCCGTAACAAAGGTAGGACGTTTATTTGTAAGTGAGATTAGAGCTGCGGCGCCTATTCCGTAGCGGCGTTTATTCGAGAAGCGGTGCTTAATCGATCATTTACGGTAACTGCTTGGAAAAAAAAGAAAAAATCATGAAAGATATATTCTATCACTTGGGAAGATAACCTTGATTTCATAGGTTCGTTGGTGCCAAACAGGTAACGTAGTGCTTTCGTCATTTGAAAAATTGGAAAGTTTTGCTCTATTTTCCCTTAGCTTGGTGCCTTAGTGTTATATGCTTCTTTGGTCTTTATGTGAGCTCGGCTGAATTCATTATAGCTTTCCTTTCAAATATATAGAAAAAAAATCGTTGCTCAGTTTCTATTTTTAGAGCACTGTCCAGTCAAGTAAGTTTTTTTTAGTCAGGGAGAAGATCGTTTTTTGTTAACCGTTATAGATTTTTTTTACGCATGTACGGGCCTGAGGAAATGTTACCTGAAAGGAAGCTACGATCCTGACTTTCTACCTTCGAGTCTTTTCCCTAGCCATAAGTTTTTCCCTCAAGGAATTTTTCTTTGTTTTACATAATGATTGATCTTGCATGCTTATCCTGCGATTTTTGAGGCTTAGTCTTGTGCCGTATTCTGATGTGATCTACTTTATGTCGCTTTCCCCGATCTAACAGCTCCTTACTGAACAAAACCGGTTTTAATTGTGTCTATTCAGGGAACTAGCTAATATTTTTCCAGCGGTACGCACGTTGTTCCCAATTTCCCATAGTCCCTGTCTTAAGCGCTTTCATGTACATTGGTTAAATTTTCTATTCATAAGCCTACTATGCTCGTAATCGCGCGCGCATTCTGGCGTCATTTATCCTTAAAAATTTAGTTTATTGAAGAAAGGCTGAAGTAAAGGTGTTATGAACTATTTGACGCGGTCCTCTTTTTACGGCTTATGTCCGTTGGTGAAATTGCTACTTGGGTTTTCTTGGATTGAAAAGGGCGGGCTCTTTCTAAACGCTGCCGTTGTTTATGGGACCTTAGTATTCGGAACAGAATCAGTCGATGGCAAACAACGAAAATACTTTTATGTGGTAAGTTACATTGATGAACTTTGCCTTAAGATGATCATTTTTTGTTTGCACCTTCAGTGTTGATCCGAAATTTTTTTGTTATGGATGGGGGAGGGGTGGGGGGGGGGGGGGGCAGAGATCAGAACATGCACTACGTGTTGTTTACGAGACATTAAAGATATGGAAACTGTTAAACAGTCTTCTATATGCAAATCAGAATAGTTGCAAGTGCTTAAGGGAGGCCCTAACTATACAATGATTAGAAGGGCAATATTTGGAAAGGTGCATGGTCATGGAGTTTAGGAGATTTGACTAAGCAGCCAATTTCCCGCCAAAGATACTGGCGCGGAGTGGCGCCAAAATTGTGTTCGCTCGCCCCGGGCTGGCTCGACTTTTGGGATACGGTCATAGAGTTTAATATAAACAATGAGTTCATCATCTATATAGCCTGCTCGCCCCAAGGTGATTGCATTTTGCTTTTCAGAGACCAATCAGTTACTTTTTGACCCTCTCCGGAATCAGAATTTATGTCCGTGTGGTGTAATACTGGTGGTGAGGTCAGTCTACAAGCCGAGTCGTGAAAAACACCGACACTTTAGCCTTTACGTTCAAAACATTTCTGGCTATCGGGAAAAAAAAGGAGCATACCAAAATAAAATTTCATTTCAAATTTCACTTTGTGACCGTTCGAAAATTATTGTGAATCAGACTGAGTGAAAGTTCAGTCAAATAGGGGGGCGAGGGGATGGGGGAAGGAATTCTTAACAGTTCTAGTTTGCTAAAAAATTAAAAGGTACGAGAAAAAACTGGGAGAAATGCAGAATACACGCAAGAAGGAGAAAGAGAATAAAAAAAACTTTCTGTTCAAAGTCGGGTGAAACGTTTAATAGCGTCAAGAAGACTGAATTGGATTAAGGTTGTTCATTTCACTTCCGTCCCAGCGTGCAGCTGCGCTTGACCTCCTGAAAATAGCTTCGTTTCCCACCGATCATTCCATGTCATATTTTTCCGACTTTTATTCAGAAATGACGGTACGATCACGTAATTTGGCTTGATGAGTTCTTTAACTTCATTTCATGTACTAGTTTTATATCTTACGCCGGAAAGATCTGCCAAATGTGCATAGAAGCAAAGGTAGGTTCCTGTTTACACGTGTAATATCGAATACCATATAATTCGAGTAAAGCCGCAGTGCACGGTTTGTTTTTCTAGCCTTTTGATAAAAATTGACAAAGTTTACGTTATCTTTGCCTGAGAAAATATGTAAGTTGTAGCTTTATACAGCGAAATACTACAGAGAAAATTGTAACTGTGCACACGAGCGGCTCCCGATTGGTCTGGCAAATCGAAGAGCGAACTTGAGCTAGTACTGTGTGTAACAAAATGTATAATTTTCATTTTAGCGCATATTTCAAGCTCTTCGCAAGATCAGAAACAAAAGATCATCTTTTTACATTACAAGTGAAGGTTTTTTAAGCGATAGATAGGCTTTAAGAGGCACGATCAATTTTTAAGAATTTTCTTTTCAAATATTCACCGAATTTCGTTTGGAAGTTTTAGCAGTCAAATGGCTGAACCATTGCGCATTCATGCAATTATAGTTCTGCTACATTACATTTGCCCAATTATTTTATTCAGCAGTCTAACTTATCTATAAACAAACTATGTTTAGTTAAAATGGCTTAGTCTAAATCGATGTGGCATGGGTGATATTGACCTTCCAATTTCTACCAAATTTGTGTACCTTTTAAGTACCGAAAAAGTGCCGTGAGAAGTTATAGCCGTTCGCAGCTCAGGCTTAACCATTTTCAGATAAGAGTAGGTAAATGAAAGGAGGAAGGATAGTTCTTTATGACTGTATGAGTCACGATTAAGTTATTTCAATGATAAGGCTATAATTAATTATAGCAAACCTCTACCAGTTCACCAACATGGCGGCCCCTCGAGGCCTCGTGAAAACTGTCATTCCTGTATCTTTGAAACCAAAGAGAATTCGAACCTTAGACTATGCATTCAGTATTTAGGACACCATTCTAAGACTACATGCCAAAAAACAGCCAAATCGATGAGGTACCGAGTTCGAATTTTACAGACAATCACTCTTAAGAGTGTGTCCATGAGAGAACCAGGCAGGGGGTGATAATGCTCAAATCACGGATTTCGCTCAAACTTGGCACAGTTGATGGGTTTGGTGAGATATTAACCTCGACAAAAAATAAGGTCGCAATATTGAATTCCCTGTGATTTACAGGACCCCCCCCCCCCCCCCTAAAAATCACAAAATCTACTCATTTTTGCATAATTAATTAGCTAACTTTGGTTTGGCTGTTCAACAAATAGAAAAGACAACTTCAAACCTAATCAACTTTATCATCTTCTATGTTTATCAGACTTAATCCTCAGTAATTTATTTTTACTCTCTAATTCGATCTCTTCCTATTATTTAGCCTAAAGTAAGGTCATCTTCTCACTGTTTTGACCAAACCCTACATTTAAGGTATTTTAGTCGCTAACATCTCCCATGAGCAACAACCTATGCACTTAATTCTCACATATTCTTTGAAAGACATCTTTACGATTATCAAATCAATCCTAAAATATTTGGGCAATCTCATACTTTATCAATAATGACGTATTATGTACATTTGACTTGACGCTTATTTGTCATTTGACCAAAATTGGAAGAAACGTAACATTCGTTTTTTTTTTTAACAAAAATAGCACAAAGTTGGCGAGAAGTCACAAATCAGATGCCTCATTATCGATACTAATAGCGGAATTGTTAGAAACTGTCATCTGAGGCATGTTTTCTGTGTTATTTATGGACATTTTGATGGATATTTTATGGAACGCTTGAGTAAACAAGGAGCAAAATATTTGCTTCAAAACTTCGATCGGTCCAACTTGCAGGTGCTAATAAAAGATACGCGTCTCTCAGATGCTTTAGTCCAGGTTGGCTGCTCCAGTTTCGTCTGGTCCTCTGTGGCGTTACTCTGCGTTACTTTGTGACGAGGTAATGAAACATCTTGAAACATTGCAAAATTAAAAGTGTCGGCTTTTCACCAAACATTCGAAGTCTTTCACCTAAGTTGTAGTCAGAGGAAACAAATGATTCTCTAAGGACAAGAAGGATCACTGACAATCCGTCTATATCTATGGAAAACAACCACCTGCTCGAACACCCTCCATCTTTGACTTTAGACTCTGGATTAGTGATGGAATCTGTTACGCTGGACTAACGGACTACGGAATGCGGAATACACTATCTATTGTTTGTACGCGCCAATATCCTGTTATAACTGGTGTGTTGAAAATAGGTTGTGAAAGTCGTGCTACTTGAAATTTTGAGTTTATTCGATGTTGACGTTAAATACTATGATAATAATCGTCGATAATAGCCCTTTTTTATAGTCAGACCGTGCCATGCAATTTTCGACAATTAATGACTTGCCATTGGGCATACTTACTTACTTACTTATACTTTAATCCTCGTAGTCTTACAACTATACAGGATGGTATCTGTATCTGGGTAAATTATTGATTGCAAAAACATAACAATAACCGTTTAAAAGTGTTTAGGAAAAACTTCTGAGGAATACAAAAGACCCAAAAGGGGGCACTAATACCTCGCAAAAAAAGTCGGCTAGACTTCTTTAGCTAGTCAAGGAAGGTGTAAAATTAACAAAAGTTTTTTGAACACAGACTAATACGCAATATTCACTTAATTCTTATTTAAGCTGCCATTTGCGGATTCATACAGTATAGAAGTTCTCTTAACGGACACGCTCGCATATAGCGAATAGCTCTACTTATGACCACCATCACAAAACCTCGTTTCAACTCCCACACAAACTCTGGATTTTTACATTCCCGTAAGCGGCCGCGGACACTCAAGGGTTTACCGGTGAATTAGATGTTAGCTTTGATTTAAAGCTCTCGTAAGCAGACACCCGGAAGAAAATCTTATCCGCCTCTGAATGTTGTGCTTTTTTTATATTATGTCCACAGTCATATCGCTGTTTGTCACTGTTATGAATCATTCTTATATATCCGTTTCAGAGTTACCGTTTTTACACATACACGTCCCGTTACACTTGAAAATACAAACTGAATTGTATGCCTTTACCTTATTGTATGCTTTTACCTAATTTCAATAATGCAATGGTCTGATCTCTGTGTTCCCTGTATGTCCTGCGCTCCTCGGAGTATCAGAGTAACTTTAGAAATAAAATAGATTTGTTTATAGTATATTGTAACTTAAAAATTGCATCAGTACATTCACTCCAAAAAGTAGATGTTTCCGCACTTTTCCTCGTTAGAGACCTCCTGAGACTCTCGTAAAACCCTAATTTTCCAAGAGCAACCCCACGGGCATTATTTACTGGGTGTCTTCCGACCACGCACTGACCGGAACATCAAATGTCTGTAACTTAATTGTTGTGTCTGTCCATAATTCAACATCTGCCTGCCTCAGCACGGCACACTAACCTAGGCACTAAACTGGTTTTCTGTGCCCCAAGAGTACGCAAAAAGGCCCTTCCGAGGATGTCTAGGATGAGAAAATTGACCTTACCTGGGTTGGGTGAGAAATTTGAAATCTAAGTATCACCGTTGAAGTAGCTCTTGAGGGAATGTGGGAAGGGTGTTAAACATATGGAAGTGGTTTTTTGAGAAAAAGATCTACCGCAATGTGAAAGTGTGGTGTATTTTGAATCTACTTGGGAACATTACTGCCATAGTTAGGCTTTATAAGACCCCCAAAAGACCGTGCTTGGTAAAAAATTCAGTGTTTATGACAGTCAAATCTGGTACCAGCAGGGTAGGGCATTTGTACGCAAATTGGCCACTCTTCCGGGGAGTGGGGGCTCCAGTATGAAAATAAAATGGAATTCTTGTCGCAAGCTAATCTGGACGTGTCTCACGCTTTATTTGTCCCTTTGAGCTGGTCTGCACCAAGGTCCGGTTTCACTTCGCTGCTATTTGACGTGCAACTAAAATAGACAAAAATATTTCTTTTCAAAACACGAAAGAAAAGCGACTTCTATCTCCGAGTTTGAAAAGAAATGGGATCATTTATAATCACGGTCTGAATAGAGTTGCCAATAGATTTGGAATTCTAAAATTTTTATTAGCATACAATAACAATAAAATTATCTCAGAGAATGTCGGAAAGTCATATTTTTCATATTTTGTTCACTGGAATCTGGCTCCTGGCTCCTGGCTCCTGACTCCCGATACAATGTTTCCGTATGGTGGCCAACCGCTTCTTAAAAATGCGGACTCCAGTTAATGTCAAAGGTGGCGGACGTTTCCTTGTTGTTTGTAACATGTGAATTGAGCTACAACAGTGGCAGAAATAATTCTTTCCATGGATTACAAATCGGCTTTCTACTTTTCGTATTGTTTTCTCCTAAAACAACTTGATTTGGATTTTTGTGTGTAAACTGATGGCTAAGGCGAGTCACGACGCTGAACTACGCTTAAATGGGCATGGGGAACAAATCCAAGCGGGCACAAACTAGCAGTTGAGACATCCAAGAGATACGTATATGGAGTTTATTGACCGTTTATATTGTTTTTAGGGCGAAATTATTAAGGTAAGTAAAACTGTGAATTAAATCTTTGTATGTTGTTTTTCCTTGAAAAGATCGCGTATATAGCTATCGAAAATCATCGTTAGAGTTCCTTGCACAATAATTTCAACAATTTTACCCTTATTAATGTTAAATCATTGTCTGATGAGGTTTTTGTTCGATTTCTCCTCATTCAGAGGCAAACGCACGAATATTGTGAGGGCCTGCATTTTGATGAAATATGCAAAAGTCGTTCAGTCACATGAACAGTTTATGTCAACACATGGAAGAAAGTGAATTGCCCAAACTTTTTATGATCTTTTTCTGAACTTAAGTGATGGCTTTAACTACTCATGCAAAAGTTATAAAGATAAGCTGTTGCGCATCAGAGATATTGGGGAATAAAATACCCTAATTTTACGACTTACTCAAAACTTGGAAATGATGACCCAACTTAAGGGGACTAAGAGGGGGGAAATCGAATCGGCGACTTTAAAAAGTTTATTGTGCTTAAAGTCTTATGAACTCAGATCATCTCTCAGTGCATTTAAGTTCCAGGTGGCGTTTCTGTTTGTTGCACTGGCATCGTAAAGTTAGCTAGTTAATTATGCATAAAACGGGCAAAATGGCGATTTTTACAGGGGATACCCGGATCTCCCAGGGAATTTAATATTTTGACCTGAAATTCTGTCACATAAGTTAGCTCCTGGTACCTAACATTTGTGCCGAGTTTGAGCGAAATCGGTGATTTGAGCATTATCACCCCCTGCCTGGTTCTGCCTGGTTTTCTCATGGACACACTCTTAAGAATCTTGGTAAAACAAATTGTAACACGGCTGAATAAACACTCGTTTCCGCGGGGTCATCTGCAATCTTAATCTCATTGTTTTAACATCATATTCGAAATGCTGAGATAATGTTTACTCTAATAAAACTGTTTCAACTGTTTGTTGATTATTGCAAATTTCACAGCAAGCAATATCCACTGCTCGCAGTTAGCAGCTTAGCTAGTCGAGGCAATCAGTGGTTGCACGTATGTTATATATATACAAATAGCTCACAAGCAAGACTGGAGAAAAATAGTAAAAAATGTTAAATAGATAAAAATGAATTAAATTCAATTAAGTTTACAATCATATATATTGCAAATATAAGAAGCCGAATTTTCAGGAAATTTTTGTTATTAAGTCGGGTAAATCAAAATAATCATTTACTTCTGAAAGTATTCGGAGTAAAGTGTCTTGGAAATTGATTTTAAAGTTATTTTTGGACATTTGACGCATTTCACACGGTAGATTATTCCAGATTTTTACAACATATTCTAAAAGACTTTTTTTGTTTGTTTAATCTTGAGTTTTAACATAATAATCAACTCTTGAAGATGATCTTGTATTATCAATCGATGTAAATTTTTCTTCCTTTTCATTGGTCGAGAGCCCACCACGTGATCTGCAAATAACTGCCTACAGATAATGGTATGCTCAAGCGCAATGTCGTTCAACTGTATTTGGCTGCAAATATATTCTGCTCATACGTAAATGAAACCACGCTTGCTCCTTGTTGCGGTCATAGCAGATCGCTTCGCCGACTTGGCAGGGAGCGATTTGGCATGTTTGCTCGATAAAAAAAAAAAACGTGGAAATAAAAAAGTTGCTTGTAACGTATTTTGAGAATATCTAAAAGAAAAAAGAATTGACCAAGAGTGTTACGTACCGGAATAGCCAAGAGATGACCGCGAAAAACGCGTAAGTAAAAAGAACTCCCAAGTACGATATAAGGCACGCAACAAAAGTGTGACAACGAGCAGTTACCTTTTTTAAGTATTATTTATTTAATTATATACTGTTATAGTTATTAAAGTTAAAGATTAAACTAACCAGTTCGTAAAGCAGGCAGGCTTACTGTCTTTCGTGGCCATACAGGAACAACTGTCAACTCCACTGACTTGAGACATTAATGCTTGACTTTCTTGAATTTCACTGGATCCTTTCCACTCATTGGCTTTTCTGTGTTCACAAACTCGTCCGGGAAACTTCATCATCAACTCTTTTAATTTATCTTCTCTTTTCTGCTATCGTCTCTTTCTTTTCTCTTGATATAGCAATGTCAAGGTTATAGCTCCTCCATAGTTATAGCAGTTGATTATAGCTTTCTCACAGTATAGCATCCATAGCTGATAAGCTCAATCACAACTAGCCATGAGGGAAAACCCTCGGGCACACAACAACACCTTGATACTTGGAAGCCTAGTTTTATACTTTTTCTTTAAACATCTAGAACGTTCCATTACTATTTATAGTGTATTACAACATCTACTATTTGCGGAAACTGCTGAGTCACATTACAGATATTTCTGGAATATTACAGATTATAAGATAATTCTAGAAAAGTCTAGAATTGCATGACGGATAAACTAAAAATAATTCTGATCCTCATAACAAGAGTCACTCATTTCATCAAACGAAAAGTTGCCATCTGTTATAAGAAAATTCTACGCTGAAGTGAGGAAAAGGAATGGCGAGCTTTACACCGAAGCTTCACTTGTCGGGATACGCTTTGGCCTTCAGCGGTTCTTCAATTCACACAAGATTGATATCCTCGAAGACCGTGAGTTTTCTGAAGCCAATGAAATTTATCAAGCGGAAATGTCAGAGCTTGAACGGGAAGGAAAAGCTCACACAATACACAAACCAGCAATGAACAAACAAGATGACACCAAGAAACTGTATGAAAGTGGACTGTTTAGTTTAACTTAGCCGGAGACACTCCAGAACAAAGTTGTTTGTTGTTGTTGTTGTTTTTTTTTATCATGCTTTTTTTCCGTAGACGAGAACAGAACTTGAGAGAATTAAAGAGGGAAGATTTCTCTTCCTGCACCTTTTCGTCTGGCGTAAGATCTGTGCAAAGTGAGAGATGAATTGACAAAAAACTGGCGGGAAAACGACGAAGTCTAGGAATCACAAACAATGTTTGAAACTGGTGAGCCTTTTTGCCCATTTCTGTCGTTTGAAAAATACGCCACTCGCCTCAACCCGAAGAACGAATACCTTTTTCAGAGGTCCCAAAAAGAAGTAGATAAAAGCGATGAAGTCTGGTACTACAACATGGTTGTTGGCCAACGCACGCTTGGTGAGAAGGTAAAGAAGTTGTCTATCGAAGCAAAGCTCTCTTGTGTGTATATGAATTATTCAATCAGAACAACTACGATCACGCTACTCGACGAGTCAGGGTACGAAGCCCAGCATATAATGGCAGTGTCAAGTCACAGGAATGAAAGTAGTATCAGGAGTTATTCTTCCCAAACAAGCTTGAGTACGAAGAGGAACATGTCGGAGATATTATCCATATCACTGAACAATAAGGAGACCGTAAACCATAGCGAGATTTCTGCCGCAGCGAGTGCACTGCAACCATTTCTCACAGACTCTCAGTTAAGAATTTTGTTTTTCTACGTTTTAGCAGCTTGGCTCCAAGCGACTATGCCATACAATAGGTAGAGCTATGTATATTTGCTGTAAACTATTCAGGCGTACGCGTACTCCAAAATGATTCAATTTTCTTAATAATATTGCATGTTTTACTGTGTCAAATGCTTTTTGCAAGTCAATGAACACAACACATGAGTACAGCTTCCTATCCATGTTACTTTCAATTTCAATATAATTATGTCTAAAACAGCATGCTCAGAAGACCTTTTTTTTCACGAAAATCATATTATGAATCTTGGAGAATATTGCTCTTCTCAATAAATGACTCGAGGCGATGATAAGTTATCTTTTCGAAGATACGGTTAAAGAGGGAGAGAAGCAATATAGGTCAATAATTAGAGGGGTCAGATTCATCACCACTTTTGTAAACTGGAATTACTTTGGCAAGCTTTCATTTAGGTGGATAGGTTCTAAATTCCTTTGATTTATTGATGAGCATAGATAGAGGTTGGCTAATAATATGTTTAGCGGATCTTAAAATGCGAGTGGGAAATGATTACAGCCCGTGTGCCTTGTTTAGCTGAATAGTCAAAATCAATTTCAGAAGGAGATACAGGGTTAAAAAAGAATGAACTAGCAAAGTCTAACTTTCGGTAGATAATCAGTAAATTCTTTGTTGAATTTGGCATTTTGGAAGCCAGGTTATGCCCTATTTAAGAAAAGTACTTAATATTCATTATGTCAGGAAACTCAGAGGGATTTTGTGACACCAGATTGCTTTTCGGGTGTTTAAGAGAGATTATTTCTTTGTGAGCTTTGTTTTTCTGGCCTAAAAGGCTGTTGATGCCCTCCCATATTTTTTTCGTAATGGCAAACTTTTCTTTAAAATATTTGTCAAAATAAATTTTTTTGCTAATTCGCGTTATCGTCAACACTTGGCTCCCATAGAGTTTGTAGGTGGTGCATGGTGTCGCTCGAACAATAAAGATCTTTTTTTTTTTATTATTTTAATCGATATCCTGATCCCCTTTGTTACTCCTTTTTCCTATACGTTTCGATATTGGTCTAAAAGGTGCGTGCTTATTAAGAAGTTTGTTCAGTTTATTGTAAAACACAGGAAAACATTTTTTTTACGTCATTCAGTCCTGACACTGTTCCAATCATGTCGGTTGGGACAGTTTGTTGAGAATTTTGCCTCTTGTTACGTACCGGAATAACCAAGAGATGCCCGCGAACAAGGCATAAGTAAAAATAATTCCCGAGTACGATATAAGGCACGCAACAAAAGTGTGACAACGAGCAGTTACCTTTTTTTAACTATTGTTTATTAAATTATACACTGTTATAGTTACTAAAGTTAAGGATTAAGTTAAGCAGTTCGTAAAGCAGGCAGGCTTACTGTCTTTCATGGCCATACAGGAACAACTGTCAACTCAACTGATTTGAGACATCAATGCTGGACTTTCTTGATTCACTGGATCCTTTCCACTCATTGGCTCTTCTGTGTACACAAACTCGTCTGGGAAACTTCATCATGAACTCCTTTATCTTCTCTTTTCTGCTATCGTCTCTTTCTTTTCTCTTGATGTAGCAATGTCCAAGGTTATAGCTCCTCCATAGTTATAGCAGTTGATTATAGCTTTCTCACAGTATAGCATCCCATAGCTGATAAGCTCAATCACAACTAGCCATGAGGGAAAACCCTCGGGCACACAACAACAACTTGATACTTGGAAGCCTAGTTTTATACTTTTTCTTTAAACATCTAGAACGTTCCATTACTATTTGTAGTATATTACAACATTTACTATTTGCGGAATCTGCTGAGTCACATTACAGATATTTCTGGAATATTACAGATTATAAGATAATTCTAGAAAAGTCTGGAATTGCATGACGGATAAACTAAAAATAATTCTGATCCTCATAACACTCTGAATAGTTTAAAAAGTCACGGAGTAGCAGTTATTTTACTTTGGAGATAAAAGAGGTCATTGGAAGAGTGAAGAATTCTGACAAATCTTTTTTTCGCGTGACAAGTCTTTTTCCGCTTGACAGAACTATTTTTCTTGTGACAAAACTTTAAAGTCATGACAAAACGTTTCTTCCCGTGAGAGTCTTGGTTGCACTCTGTGGGGGTCTGGGTTTCGTGCGTAAGGTAAACAAGATGTTTACCTTATGCATGCTGATAGCGGTGCTTTCTTTATATGAAACTATAATAACAAGCTGAAAAGGATAGAACATGGCGTTAGTAGGACAGGTTGTAGATGAAGACGAGGAATATTTGATAAGGTACTTCTTTTTTTGTTTTTCATTGTTTTCAATATAACGAAATCAGAAACTTTCTCTTTGATTACCATGGAAAAGAAATGAGTATTAGTACACTGAAAAGATGATTAAAGAGTAATGATTTGAGTCAACAGAATAACGAAAACAAGGTGAGAGATACTATAAGAGATGCGCTTGTTGGCCCACAATGTTCGCCGAAGCAAGATTATTAACAGGAGATGATATCACAGCGAATAATTTCTCCATGGCAGATATTCTTGGGCTTGTTTCCGAAACTTGACAAGGTTGTCATATTTTTTACTCAGAAAATCCTGAGACTTCGTAGAACTGACCTCATCACCATTGCTTGCATCATGGCTGCGAGGATGCTGCTGTTTCAAGGACTCTTTAAGTTGCTTAAGTTCTCCAAACACCGCATCTACTTTCTCTATTTTTTTTCCTTCCATTTTTAGGTGCGAGTGATCCGAACATTACTCAGAAAAGAGAACCCCGAGCTGGCAAATGTCAGAGTGGAGAGCGTTTACAATGTGCAAGGTATGGCAATAAGTGCTAAGTTGTCTTTTTTTTTTTTTGGCGTGTTTTGCAGAAAATTCTGCTAGCTGGTATTTCCAGGACCATATTACAGCAGGGTGTTTTAGTATTCCATACTTTGCATACTGACTCCACCATAAGCCATGTAAGCGGACGCACCAGCCGCAGGGAAGGTGAAGGACGATGTACACGATAAAACCCTCGTATGCAATGTCTGTAGTTTACAAAAGCCAGATGAATTCTCTGCTTTACGGGTGCTCTGAGTTAAAGAAATAAAACGCTACTCAATTCACCAACAGTTTACAGTGACCCGGTACACTAACTCCTAATTTATTTACCAGTGGAAATAATGGTAACCTCGGTAATTGATAGCGATTCACAAATTCAATATGGTGCGAGACGGACATCGAATGACAAAACAGTTTTTTGTCATGTTTAAAGTTATATACAGTTAGTTCTCTCGGTTTCGACAAGACGTTACCTCGCTAAATGAGCTAACACCGGCGTGTCAGTCAAATCGACTTTTCTCCTCTTTCTTTTATTATGACGGTGAGATGACCTCTTGTGTTCACATTAATACTATACTTAATATATTCTCCCAAATTTCCACAAATAGTGTGACATAGTCTCTTTATGGCAATCCCTTTCAATTGTTAATTAGAAAAACTGCCAGGGGAGTGAAGACAATACAGTTTTGATTTATCAACTATATTTTAATTTGGCCCAATATACTGGCATTCAGGAGGATTAATGGTCACTATCAGCATTACGCACACGTACATCAGTAACAAATTTAGAAGCCCGCTACAAAGGAAACCGTTATTTGAGGTCGTAGGGCTTAATTTTTATAGTGCTGGGTGATGGAAACACCTCAAATCTGTCCGTGAGTAAATTCGCATATGCTGGGCCCATTTTGGTAATTATACTCCCTGGCTTTGAAAAAGTTGTGGATTTTTAGTACTAGCTTGGCCAGGTCAACAATCATGATTCAGTCGATATTTTCTAATCATTTTGCCTATCAAGAGCCTATCTAAGAGCTTTAATCCCCTCTTTATGTTGTACATAAGGATGCAATCCCACCAATGGACACGACTTTGAACCTATGTGAAAGCATGTTATTGTTTAAGAGTGTGTCCATAAGAGAACCAGGCAGGGGGTGATAATGCTCAAATCACGGATTTCGCTCAAACTTGGCACAATTGATGGATCTGGTGAGATATTAACCTCGACAAAAAATAAGGTCGCAATATTGAATTCCCTGGGATTTACAGGACCCCCCCCCTAAAAATCACAAAATCTACTCATTTTTGCATAATTAATTAGCTAACTTTGGTTTGGCTGTTCAACAAGTAGAAAAGACAACTTCAAATCTAATCAACTTTATCATATTCTATGTTTATCAGACTTAATCCTCAGTAATTTATTTTTACTCTCTAATTCGATCTCTAACTATTATTTAGCCTAAAGTAAGGTCATCTTCTCACTGTTTTGACCAAACCCTACATTTAAGGTATTTTAGTCGCTAACATCTCCCATGAGCAACAACCTATGCACTTAATTCTCACATATTCTTTGAAAGACATCTTTAAGGTTAATTGTCAAATCAATCCTAAAATATTTGGGCAATCTCATACTTTATCAATAATGACGTATTATGTACATTTGACTTGACGCTTATTTGTCATTTGACCAAAATTGGAAGAAACGTAACATTCGTTTTTTTAAACAAAAATAGCACAAAGTTGGCGAGAAGTCACAAATCAGATGCCTCATTATCGATACTAATAGCGGAATTGTTAGAAAGTGTCACCTGAGGCATGTTTTCTGTGTTATTTATGGACATTTTGATGGATATTTTATGGAACGCTTGAGTAAACACAAGGAGCAAAAGATTTAGTTCAAAACTTCGATCGGTCCAACTTGTAGGTGCTACAAGACCCAAAAACGATAAAAGATAGTGAATAAATGTTACATACACGTCTCTCAGATGCTTTAGTCCAGGTTGGCTGCTCCAGTTTCGTCTGGTCCTCTGTGGCGTTACTCTGCGTTACTTTGTGACGAGGTAATGAAACATCTTGAAACATTGCAAAATTAAAAGTGTCGGCTTTTCACCAAACATTCGAAGTCTTTCACCTAAGTTGTAGTCAGAGGAAACAAATGATTCTCTAAGGACAAGAAGGATCACTGACAATCCGTCTATATCTATGGAAAACAACCACCTGCTCGAACACCCTCCATCTTTGACTTTAGACTCTGGATTAGTGATGGAATCTGTTACGCTGGACTACCGGACTACGGAATGCGGAATACACTATCTATTGTTTGTACGCGCCAATATCCTGTTATAACTGGTGTGTTGAAAATAGGTTGTGAAAGTCGTGCTACTTGAAATTTTGAGTTTATTCGATGTTGACGTTCATTACCATGATAATAATCGTCCATAATAGCCCTTTTTATAGTCAGACCGTGCCATGCAATTTTCGACAATTAATGACTTGCCATTGGGCATACTTACTTAGTTATATTTTAATTCTCGTAGTCTTACAACTATACAGGATGGTATCTGTATCTGGGTAAATTATTGACTGCAAAAACATAATAATAACCGTTTAAAAGTGTTTAGGAAAAACTTCTGAGGAATACAAAAGACCCAAAAGGGGGCACTAATACATTGCAAAAAAAGTCGGCTACACTTCTTTAGCTACTCAAGGAAGGTGTAAATTGAGAACAGTTTTTTTAAAAACAGACTAATACACAATATTCACTTCTCATTTAAGCTGTCATTTGCGGATTAATACAGTATAGAAGTTCTCTTAACGGACACTCTCGTTTATAGCGAATAGCTCTACTTACGACCGCAATCACAAAACCCCGTTTTAACTCCCACACAAACTTTGAATTTTTACATCCAGTAGGCGGCCGCGGACACTCAAAGGGTTTACCGGTGAATTAGATGTTAGCTTTGATTTAAAGCTCTCATAAGCAGACACCCGGAAGAAAATCTTATCCGCCTCTGAATGTTGTGCTTTTTTTTATTTTATGTCCACAGTCATATCGCTGTTTGTCACTGTTATGAATCATTCTTATATATCCGTTTCAGAGTTACCGTTTTTACACATACACGTCCCGTTACACTTGAAAATACAAACTGAATTGTATGCCTTTACCTAATTTCCATAATGCAATGGTCTGATCACTGCGTTCCCTGTATGTCCTGCGCTCCTCGGAGTATCAGAGTAACTTTAGAAATAAAATAGATTTTTTTATAGTATACTGTAACTTAAAAATTGCATCAGTACATTCACTCCAAAAAGTAGATGTTTCCGCACTTTTCCTCGCTAGAGACCTCCTGCAGTTCAACTCTCGTAAAACCCTAATTTTCCTTGAGCAACCCCACGGGCATTATTTACTGGGTGTCTTCCGACCACGCACGGACCGGAACATTAAATGTCTGTAACTTAATTGTTGTGTCTGACTATAATTCAACATCTGCCTGTCTTAGCACGGCACACTAACCTGGGAACTAAACTGGTTTTGGTGCCCCAAGAGTACGCAAAAAGGCCCTTCCGAGGATGTCTAGGATGAGAAAATTGACCTTACCTGGGTTGGGTGAGAAATTTAAAATCTAAGTATCACAGTTGAAGTAGCTCTTGAGGGAATGTGGGAAGGACGTTAAACATATGGAAGCGGTTGTTTGAAAAAAAGATCTAACTCATTGTGAAAGCGTGGTGTATTTTGAATTCTACTTGGGAACATTACTGCCATAGTTAGGCTTTATAAGACCCCCAAAAGACCGTGCAAGGTAAAAAATTCAGTGTTTATGACAGTCAAATCTGGTGCAAGCAGGGTGGGGCATTTGTACGCAATTTGGGCACTCCCCCGTGGAGAAGGGGCTCCAGTATGAAAACAAAATGGAAATTCTAGTCGCAAGTTAATCTGGACGTGTCTCACGCTTTATTTGTCACTTTGAGCTGGTCTGCACCAAGATCCGGCTTTACTTCGCTGCTATTTGACGTGCAACTAAAATGGACAAAAAATATTTCTTTGCAAAAAATGAAAGTAAAGCGACATCTACCTCCGAGTTTGAAAAGAAATGGGATCATTTATAATCACGGTCTGAATAGAGTTGCCAATAGATTTGGAATTCTAAAATTTCTATTAGCATACAATAACAATAAAATTATCTCAGAGAATGTTGGAAAGTCATATTTGTCTTATTTTGTTCACTGGACTCTGGCTCCTGGCTCCTGGCTCCTGACTCCCGATACGATGTTTCTGTATGGTGGCCAACCGCTGCTTAAAAATGCGGGCTCCAGTTAAAGTCAAAGATGGCGGACGTTTCGTCGTTGTTTGTAACATGTGAATTGAGCTACAACAGTGGCAGAAATAATTATTTCCATGGATTACAAATCGGCTTTCTACTTTTCGTATTGTTTTCTCCTAAAACAACTTGATTTGGATTTTTGTGCGTAAACTGATGGCTAAGGAATTTTAGTCGCACAGCGAGTCTTCTCTGAACTATGCTGAACTGGGCATCGAAGGTGGCATAGGGAACAAATCCAAGCGGGCACAAACTAGCAGTTGAGACATCCAAGAGATTCGTATATGAATTTTAATGACCGTTTACACTGTTTTTAGGGCGAAATTATTAAAGTAAGTAAAACTGTGAATTAAATCTTTGTATGTTGTTTTTCCTTGAAAAGATCGCGTATATAGCTATCAAAACTCATCGTTAGAGTTTCTTGTACAATAATTTCAATAATTTTACCCTTATTAATGTTAAATCATTGTCTGATGAGGTTTTTGTTCGATTTCTCCTCATTCAGAGGCAAACGCACGAATATTGTGAGGGCCTGAATTTTGATGAAATATGCAAAAGTCGTTCAGTCACATGAACAGTTTATGTCAACACATGGAAGAAAGTGAATTGCCCAAACTTTTTATGATCTTTTTCTGAACTTAAGTGATGGCTTTAACTACTCGTGCAAAAGTTATAAAGATAAGCTGTTGCTCATCAGAGATATTGGGGAATAAAATACCCTAATTTTACGACTTACTCTAAACTTGGAAACGATGACCCAACTTAAGGGGACTAAGAGGGGGGAAATCGAATCGGCGACTTTTAAAGGTTTATTGTGCTTAAAGTCTTAAGAACTCAGATTATCTCTCAGTGCATTTAAGTTGCAGGTGGCTTTTCTGTTTGTTGCACTGGCATCGTAAAGTTAGCTAGTTAATTAT
Source organism: Porites divaricata (assembly GCA_038088405.1). Classification (NCBI taxonomy): domain Eukaryota; kingdom Metazoa; phylum Cnidaria; class Anthozoa; order Scleractinia; family Poritidae; genus Porites; species Porites divaricata. The sequence continues at coordinate 3,905,750 of JBBMOI010000019.1, read as the reverse complement.
GCATAAAACGGGCAAATGGTGATTTTTACAGGGGGTGCCCGGATCTCCCAGGGAATTTAATATTTTGACATGAAATTCTGTCACATAAGTTAACTCCTGATACCTAACATTTGTGCCGAGTTTGAGGGAAATCGGTGATTCGAGCATTATCACCCCCTGCCTGGTTCTGCGTGGTTTTTTCATGGACACACTCTTAAGTCGCTTGCCATATTCTTCACAAAAGATGAGACTGTGATGAGACTGCCGTAAAAAGTGGATTAAAATAGACGGTGATCCATTCGAAAATCTTCTAATTCTTTGCCTTCCTTGACGTATTACAACCGGAGATCACTGGTTTCCTGGGCGATCTTGTGTAAATCAGTTTAAAGGTAAAATGACAAGCCATTTACAATTAATTGATAAATACTCCCAAGCTACTTTGTTAAAATTTAATTGACCGACGACCAATAACATTTGCTATCTTATTGACTAATGAGGTCAATAGCCAGATTTAAAATCATCAAGACAAGCTCATTTTAACTCTGGACATGTATACTTCACAATTTGTCCAGCATCAGTCACTGCTCAAATGCAGTCCTGCAGTAAAAACCCACGTTTAAGAACCTAGATTTTTCCAACTTGAAAGAAATAGGTTCTTAGAAAAATGGTATTTAGTGGGGTTTTAATAAAGCTACTTAGGTTCTTAAATAGGTTCTTAATTTGATAGGGGCACCAGAGATCAGCACAGATAACTACTACTGGGCACATGTGATATGGAATGTATTGCTGTATTAAATAATTATCTAGAATACAATTTATTAATTAGATGATAACCATACAGTAGAGTTATCTTTCCAAAGTAGTAGCTTGCATGTCTTTCATGCTGCAGTGTCCATAAAATGCTTAACTTTTTTTCTTTTTGAGACAAGTACCTATTGAAAATTTTAAGCTAAATAGGTTTTTATGAAACGTTTAGCCTAACAAGTTCTTAAATTTTAGGTTCTTATACGTGTTTTTTACTGTATTTAGAACTTCTCTCACCTGGACGATCATATTCAACCTTCTTTAAATTTATTGATCACATCCGAGTCAGAAGGATCCCCAGAATCAATTGAAACAAAGAACCACCGGTTATCCTCTTGTCGTGAAGCTACATGATATTCTGGTTTCTGTTTTAAAATTCAAATTTCGGCAACTTGATATGTTTACAATGATAATAATAATAATAGTAATTATAATAATATTAATAACAATGTTCCAGACGGTTAAGGAAGCGAATGAGTTCTGGAAGCTGTTATGCGAACAGGAAGGAAGTGGAGACCCTTTGGCACACCATGGCTGGGAGACAGAAGTGAAAGAGACAATCACAGAGGGTGTTCCAGAACTTCGAGAAGATGGAATTACTCTTGACTCCACGTCAACTAGGAAAGTTATAACGAAGAAGAAGAATCGGACTGCTCCTGGATCCGACAAAATTTTCAATTTTGTTGGAAAAAAGCATGTACCTTACACGAGGGCGTGTCCAAGAGTTTTTAAGCAATCGCAAACAAACCCCCAGCATTCCTTGGTGGTCATTAATTCCGAAGCCACGCAGGTAAATTAAGGCATGGGCCTCCACTTGCCTTAATTTGCTCTCTTCAAAAGTGAGGGGGTGGTCTATATCTAAGAGCTTTAGGTGAAGAGATATAAAACTTTGCCAGCTAACCACATTTTTAGTTTGTGTCAATTTTGTGCTTTAAAATTATGCAAATTAGGTCACGTGACCTCCATCGGCTGAAAAAGCTTGTTCTTTAAACGGCAACACTTTTTCGTGTGTCTTCAATTATTTTACCGGTTGTATAATGTTAATGCCGTTTAATGTATCACTTCTGTGCTTGGCCTTTTTTAGATATTTAAAATCGAAGGCGTTAAGATGGGATACAATTGCGTTGGGGGACTGGGTCTAGTTGAAAACGCCGTTTATTTTCTAAAACAGTAAAAAATTCTAAAATTGCCAAGCACAGTCTTGTAGATGCTTGCTTTACACATTGTCCTAAACCAGTCCGGTTTAATAACTCACAACAAAAAGTGTTGCCATTTTTGTTTAAAGACTTTTTATTGTTTTCTGGCCGTGTGGAGTCACGTGACAACATTTGCATAATTGAACATCACCTAATTGACAGAAACCACACATGTATGTATCTGGCAAAGTCTCATCTTTCTACTGCTTACGTGCTCAGAGATAGACCACACCCCCCCCCCCCCCCCCCCCCATCACTTTTTTACTGAATCGTTGGGGGCTCATGCCTTAATTTACCTGAACAGGTCAATTTTCCCGCGAAAATCAGCGCCCGATCACCTGCTTAATACCATCTACAAGTGGTCTACTTCGTGCCTGTTAAAATCAATGAATCATCACCTCGAGAAGTATGGCTTAAAGGAGCGAGAACAGCGAGGTGCGTGAGAGAAATGCAGGGGAACTTTTGACAACGTCGACAAAGGTTATCTATTATCTGGTCTAGCCAGCTATAAGACTACCACAGAGTTGCTGCGTCGAACCAGTATGCATTACCATTTCAAGAAAGAACGGTGGAAGAGGTCTTAGATCAGTTGAAGTGGAGTATAAAAGCACACAGATCAAAGCGGCTGTAAAGTTATTTGAGAACTCAGATAACGACAGCATTAAGGCTATGGATAACGGAATCGAGGCCAGAATAGTCGACAAAGAACAGAAACGAGACTTGAAATGAGCTTTCTTTGGTTGGATAACCGCGAAGTAAAAGAGATGGAGAAGACACAGAAATATGGTCCACTAATGTGGGAATTGAGTGAGAGAAATCCTGGTTACCAAGTGAAACAGTATAACATCAGAGATCTGTCATATCGAGTACACTAAACATTGCGCGAAGTTTCAAAATTCTTCCTTAAACAAAGAGGATTGTATATTGACATTTTTATTGAAACTTTTAGTATGATTTTGCCATAGATCTTAAGGTAAGTAGAATGGTGGACAAAGTTTTAGGACAAATGGAAACATTTCTATTTATTTTAACGTTTTAATACTTTCCAAAAGCCAGCTATTACTATGATAGTCTTACCATTTCAATATTTTTTTTTTTTACATAAGAAAGGCTTTACGGCGCGGGGGTTGGTTACGGTCAGACGTTCAACCTCTGTGTTTTTCACTAATACTGGGCATCCAGACGTCTAAAAATGCCAATACTAATAATGATAATTTCTTATATGCTTACTGTTACAGGTAAAGAATTTCGTGCAGTCTTCATCAGTACCGTACGCACATCCTTCTCCTGCCAAAACTTCCATGGCCGTGGAGGATTCGGTGCTGAGCAACTATCTTATTGGGAGTTCTTATCAGACTCCACACTTTTGAACACAGCAATAACTAGAGCAAAGTCGTTGGTTGCTGTCGTTGGGGAGCCAGTTTCCTTATGTACCGTTGGTGAATGCCGAGGAAACTGGAGAGACTACATTAAGAGGTGCCATGATCGTAAAGCTTTGTATGGGACAACGTTTTCTGAACTGGAGAAGCGTATAAGCGCCTCTCTCTCCAGAATTCATTTAAATCCTGAAGCTCACGACTTTATTCCAAAATCAACAACAAATACTCATGAGGAAGACAACAAGGAAAGAGGTAGCGCTTCAACCTTCGAGTTAGAAGAAGACAGAGAAAATCAGGATATCTTTCAATTTCCAGCCCAAGACCAAGAGTGTCACCCACCAGGGCGCCAAGTGTTTGACGAAAAACTCATTGATGAAAGATCAGTATCATTCGAGGACGAACAAGGGGAACTTAATGGAGAACTCTCAGATTCCTCTGACAATGAGACAAACACACAAGATGTAAAAACAAGAGAATTCAGCAACACCTCCCAGTCAATTGAAACAGAAGACGAAAATGGACAATGCTCCTTATTCTTGGATGAATTCCGTCGAGAAAGTCTTGAGGATGAAGCTGTTTTACCAAAATTTTTCAACAAAATAATCATCGCCCAGTTTTTAGAAAAGTCTAAGAAGACAAGAGAAGACGATGCGCGACATCAAGGATCTTCACACACTTTTCGCTCACCGAAGGCAGTGAAAAGATCACAAAAACAGCCAGCAGGAAAATGTTCAAGTTTCGTCGATGGGCCCATTGGAGATTACAGAATCCGCACTATTAATGGACGGCAAGAATTCCAGTTACTTGATCTTGGATTTACTAGAGAACAATCCTCTCTTGAAAAACGGCTTACGACTCCCTTGTTGCAACCTAATTTTCTTGATCCTGAGGTGTTACACAGTGTTATGCTCAAGAACCCAAAGAGGTATCTTCCCTGCACCCTTCGCCTCAATGCCCAAAGTATTAGCCCGGCATACGCGGAGGTTTCTGACACGAAAACACCCGATATCAAGATCAAGGGACCTATCAGAGGAGTGTTTGATATGGATCGTGTTGTGGTTGAAAAGACAGGTTACCAGCCTTTGGTAACTCATGACGTTCTTCATTCTCAGGGAATAATTGTTGGTAAGTTTGGTTTCGCTTAAGTTTCTTTACGTTCCTATTTGATTTTAGGAAAGATCCAAGTTGTTCAATTTCTCGCAGTTTTATCACTCAGGTTGTAACAAACTTTTAACAATAACGCAGACACCCGCTTGACACACTGGTAGGTAAAAAAATAAAATCAGTGAATGATTTGAAATGAGGTGAGTCTCATGAATGCCGAAGTACAGCAGCGCGAAGCCTAAGCCTGTGGTTATTGTTGTCATGTATACTTGTAAATGTGTCAGCATTAAATGCATGGTGACCATACTGGAAACGGTGACGATGTGCAAACCATTAGACTGCTTACTGTCGAAAAAGGAGCATTTTTCACTCTTTTTACCTCTCAGAAACAAATACGATTAATACCATCAAACATCTTCCTTCTTAGGTGTGCTGAATCATATTGTTAGCCCTCATGAACGCCAATACGTTTGTAGCGTAGATTATGAAAACCCTAAATTGATGCGTCCGAGAAACAAGTCGCTTCCAAGAATAGTCCCCGTCGCTGGAAAGAATGAGTGTATGCCTATCTATAGAGAAATTCGCCAAAGCAATGAAAAGATAGAGATAGTTGACGAGATTGACCTGGAGGAATTTCGAAGTGGGCAGTTCTTGTTCCTTGTCCAGTTCTTGCAGTGGAGATCAGACTGCCGTTACCCAATAGGTATCATTGTCAGAAAGTTGTCACAAGAGAAAACACTGGCTGCCAGTTTGAAGATTGTGTTTGCTGAGCATGGGATTAGGAAACCATTTGACGTTGATAGCATCAGCCATGTTCAAAGTGAATTTCCACCTTCATGGTCAATACCTCGTGAAGAATACAGAACTCGCCGGAAAATTGGTGGGGCTTCACGATTGATCCCGATGACTCTAGAGATCTCAATGATGTCCTTACCATTAAACGGGTCTCCGAGGATATCTATTTAATAGGAGTACATATCGCAGACGTGGCTTACTTTGTTAAAGAAGGGACCCCTTTGGGCAAAGATGCTTTTTTTCGCTGCAAATCCTATTACCCAGGACACGGCAACGAAAGCATACCTATGCTGCCTCGTAACCTTAGTGAAAATTTATGCAGTCTTCTCCCTGACAAGGACCGTTTGTCCTTATCATTGTTTTTTCGGTTAACAAAAGAAGGGGAACTTGTTTGTCCTCCAAAAATCGAGCGCACTATAGCCAGATCTTGCTGCAAGCTCTCTCACTCGACTGCCCAAAGTATAATCGATGGTCAACATTGTGTTCCACAGGGAGTGTCAGAGGACATCAAACAGAAGATCCAATGTCTCAGTTTCCTTGCACAAAAAAGGAGAGTTGCACGGATGAAGGATGGTGCCTTTGATCATTGGTCCAACAGTGACCATGATTCTGATGATTTTAAAGCTCACGACATGGTGGAAGAGATGATGCTCCTTGCAAATGAAGAAGTAGCAAAACTCCTTTGTGAAAAGTTACCAGATCTTGCTCCGATACGAGCCCAGTTGCCACCCAAAGATCACAGGTTGAAGGAATGGGTTTCACGATACGGATAGTACATCAAGTACTCTTTTTTCCTTCGCAGTTTCTATTCAGAAGAGGATCTTGGCAAAATGTCCAAAGATGCGGTGCCCTCAAATTCCAAAGAATTCAAGGTGCAAAAGTCAATATGGTCTCAAATTTGTGATGCTGCAATCTTAAAAGATCAGAGCAAGCTCCAATTCTTGATTTGCAATGACAGTCATCATCCTCAACTGGCTGTGGCCAACTTACAGTTTCAACGAATTCAGCGCAAATCTCAATACGTCTGCAAAGGAGAGGGGGATACAAACATTTCCCACTTCTCGCTGGGGATGCCTTGTTATACTCAATTCACATCACCCATACGACGTTATGTAGATATCCAAGTTCATCGACTCGTTTTAAATCTTATATCCCAAGGTCGCACCACACACGAACCTTCAAGGGAACGAGTTGCCAAAGTTTGCCGCCGTTCTACCTTTGCGCTCGACAACTCCAGAAAGTTTGAGAAGGGATGTAGCAAGATTCATCTAGCGGCGCAGCTCAAGGGAAAAAGTCATGACATCAAGGCAGTGATTGCCATGATGGACAATCAAGCCTTCTCTTTGGAAATTTTGGACAAGGAATATAATTATCTCTCTACAAGGCAGAGAAAAATAAATCTGAGTAAGCTTAACCCAATCTCAAGTCCCTTTGATCAAGATGGGCTCGGTATAATATTAACATGGCTGCTGAGAATGTACATAGCCCCAAGTACTGACACGCTTATGGAGCCTTCAGATGAAAAACAGGAAGTAGAAAAACTTCTATGTCACAAAGAGGGAGAAAAAGATGAAGTTTTCAGCCTTCCAGGAAATGACTGGCAGAAGATTCAGGAGGCGCTCAGAGAAGAAGACTATGAGACACTCGGAGCCGTTGTAGCTGAGACTGACGAATATTTGAATTTGGCTAAACGACAGGCTGCATTCGAAAACACGAGAAGTCACCAGGAAGCGTTAAAAAGAAAGTGCTCCAATGATGAAACTAAAATCAGGCACTTCTACGAGAAAATAATGCATCTTAGAAGGTTCGATGTTGTAAAAATCCAGCTTACTGCAAACACAACCCAAGGAACGCTTCATCCCGAGGTTCAGCTCTTCAAAATCAACCCCAGAGTACATATCTGTATTGAACACCGGAAATACCCACGGGAGTGTTTCGCTTCAACAACCAGGTATCAAGCACCCAAGCAAAAATACTCTAGCCTGGACAACTACATTAGAGCATGGAAGCCTGTACTTGCAATGGAAGCCGCCACTAGTGCTGTCAACGAAGGCGACGAATTCACCATATACCATCTAGAAGTAAACTGGAAAAAGACGTACACTGGGAAAGTCGAGGGCTCTTTTTCCATTCCGCAGGAATACTGCACCAAACGTCAGGTTGAATTCTTTGGTGGCGATTTTGTTTGTGTCCGCGTAAGACAAGGCGACATTACGCTAGGAACCAAGCTCGGAGATTCGCGTGTCGGCCCATTAAAGGTAAAAAATGTTTCTTTCTAATTCAATTTACAGGTGATCGTTAATTAGGAGTAAACGTGCAAAAATTGTTACTATAGAATGAAGACATACATGTTTTTCTTTATTTACATCGTTATGTTACTTCATCTAGTTTTCATGTCTTCCCTTTACATGTCATTGTCACGAAGTCGGAAAGAATTTCGTCAAATCGAAAAAACAGCTCTCGTGGTAAATCCTGTGCTGATTCGAACAGTTTCTGGGTGGGACACTGCATCGTCAAAAGTGTTCATGAGTTAAAGGACATCTTGGAAGTAACAATGGACCTCCATCAATCATCGTCAAACTTCCCAGAAGAGCTGGCAAATAAAAACCACAAGAGTGTCTTGACTCTCATTCACAGATCATTCATGCACAGGTAAAAAGCCTCTGTATTATTTATGGAACAAGTAGTGGTTGTAGTGGAGGTGGAGGTTGGGGCGGTCGCCGATGTGATAGTGCCATAGCTCTACGAACTAGAGACAGATTTTTTTTTTATGACAAGTCAATTGAAACAAAAATAGTTGTCAAAATACGTTCTAGCATTAATTAATGTCAAATATCCAACGTTTTTATAGACGGATGTTCTCAGCTCTCTGTGAGTGCCTAGAAAATGCATCCCCGTTAGTTCACGCTATTTGTTTGGGACTTGATCCAGTTCAAGGTAAGAATGGGAACAGTAAGCCTAGTAGGCTGAACACCAGGCTGTAAAGATCTCATAGCATATCCTCTCTTGAATGTATTGTGTCTTTTGTCAAATCAAATAATCAAATCAATCGAGCCTGTCCACCACAAAGCCGACCAAAATTTATATTCCTTAGATCGAGGACATACATGTAGAAGGCTTTAAAATGTTAAAATAAAACAGCAGAGATCGTTCGCCGCTCACACAATGTGGTTTTAGGTAGTCCTAGCGATTTCCATGAGGGCGAGAGGAATAATCGTTTTAGTAAAATCCAACTAGTTGGTCATAAATATCGAGAATAAAAAAACTTTAGCTAGTTAAAGCTAGACTTTAATCCTTTTTTGCCGCCAAAAAGCCCGCGCTTTTCGCTACTATTGGGCTATAACATATAGCCTAGTAGTAGCTCAACCAATCAGAACGCAGCATTGATGATAGACCACTAGTTGGATTTTACTAACTAACAATATTCTTCGTCCCAAGTGGAAAAGACTTTCCATATTGCGAAAGTATTTTACCAATCCCCTTGCCTACGTTAAATCGAGGTTCCACTGAGATATTACAGCCAATCGTAAAGTTTAGCCTTTAGTCTTTAACTGAGCCACTACTGAATTACTAACAGAAATATAAGGATAAAAGTTTTTGAGTGTCGCGCCATTTCCAAAAGTGTTTAGATAAGTATGTGCTCACTGTTTTGCGTGTACGTCAAATATTCTTGTCAAATTTAATCCAACGTTTTCTTGTACTTCAGAAGAGTTTGTAGACGTTCCTTCTTCTGATCATTCGATTGTCAGGGAACATCCCACTTGTGGACTTAATCTTTTAAACCAATACCAGGAAGATGCAGTGAGAGAGGCCCTTGTTAAACCTCTTACCCTTGTTCAGGGTCCTCCAGGTAACGAATGAAACAGATTATGAAACAGCCCATGATCGTTTAGATCGCAGACACCCGGATAACGTCACGAATTTTATGTATTTTTTTGTTTGTTTTCTTTCCAACATGGCGCGCAGTTTTGGAAATGTCTGCAAGATCAATTCGGATCAAGAAGATAAAGGACTCCAAAAAGGTTAAACAGGATCAGCTGTTAAAACGGAGATATCGAGACAAAAAGATTCTTGGCGGCTTAAAATGACTAAACTAGAAGAACTAAACTCTTCACAACAGAGACTCGCAGTTTTGAAAATTTTTGCGCCATAATTCTTTCTTGGCCTTGAAAAAAATTGTGAGGAAATATCTACAAGTAATTTAACTGCTACAAATACTCTAACAGTCAGGTGGTACAAGGCAAGTTTTTGTTATCTGTTCATTGTACAAAACGAATAGATTCCACGTTGTCGTACTCGTTTGCCCCATGTTTATCTTTGACACATTTATGGACGTCCTCATTCTGTGACCTATAGAAAATACGGACGTCAACATGGAGTTTATTTGTTAGGCAAATGAACAAGGCTCATGATTGCTGCCAGAGGGCGTTGTGGTGCTGCATCGGTGGTAAACTAATTTTATCAACTCAGTTGACATATCAGTGTACTGACAAGTATAAAAATATTTGCGGGCTCAACAATGACTGCGACTTATTCCCAGCTACGACTTAATTGTGAAGATTTTAAAAAAAGAATACCTTACATTTTGGGACAGTCGTCTTAATTACTAGGGAAACATCATTCCTATCCATTGGATCTCTGTTTAGTCAGTGCACGTTAGTCGACATTTCAGTGAACGTTTCCATGAAACAGGAAGATGAGATTTAGTTTGCAACCCATGTTTGAAGTAGGCCATACTCTGTTGGGATTGATTCATTCATTCTCATAGCCAACTATCACATTCTATAGTCAAATGTTTAATCCACGAATTTCTTTCGATAGATATTGCCGATCCTTGCAATAAGAGTCCTGATGATCGTAAATATATATTTTTTGTCTTCTTGAAGGAACTGGTAAGACTGTAACTGGTGTCCACATGGCTTACTGGTTTACCAAACGAAACTTGCAGCTTCTATCTCAAGAGGACAGATCGTATACTGACCCGAAAACCCCTAAAGCACCACCACAAGTTATTTACTGCGGGCCATCCAACAAATCAGTGGACGTCGTAACTCGTAAGTGCCAACTAAAATAATTTTGGTACCCCATAAGTGTCAATCTGCAAAACCACACGGCAACGCAATAAGACCCTACGGCACCACCACGTCAAGTCACCGCAACACAAATGAAACGCTCAGGAAAACGCCAAAGTTAACGGGGAAGTAATCAGCTACGGAAAAACTGTGATGTTTTCTTGGTTTCTGAAGGTGTTACATGTAACATGGAATGACTTATCATATCGATTCTGCGTGGTGGTAAACACGTCCGTCTCTATGTGCGTTTTACCGTGAGTTTTTTATTGTCCCGCCTTGGGTTGGTGTTTTCCTTTAGTTTCTGGTTTTGTTGCCTTGATTTAGCGTGTGTTTCCCATTTCCATGGGATTTAATTGTGCCACCATATCAGGGCCTAGGGCGAGGGGCTGAGGGGGCCAGCAACCCCCTCCTCCACGTTTTAAAAAGTAAATAAATAAAATTAAGTACAGTGCAACCTCGATAGAACGAAGGGTTAAGGGACTGGCAAAATATCTTCGTTATAACGAGGTTCGTTAACTTATATCGAGGTTTTTTTTTTGATATTGCCTTATATTTTGCTATTACTGGAGTTCAAAAATATAGTTTGTTACACCGAGGACTTCGTTGTATGGAGGTTCCACTGTAATATACGCTATACTTTCATATAGATAGTATCTTCGTTAAAATAAGAATCTTCCACGGTCTAAATTTATCAATGGTCCGTTTCGATCGTATATCTGATGCGTAGTAAACTTCAGAACGCCTGTCTTTACAAAACTGCACTTAGTCCTAGACTTCTGCGTTTTCAAACCAGCAAGGCTGTAGCATATGCAACGTTGTGGAATGGAGCCTTTTTAATGAAGGTTCTCGATTAAATCGGAAGACTACTCCACTGAACTACGGCTTCTTAAGAGCCAATGTCTGTAATTTTCGAGAATCGGTTTACAGTCGTGAATTTTTGAATCTCTTCATATTTCCCCCAAATAACCTCTATAGTACACTAATGGCTGTTTTTTATGCTAGAGACGTTAACGTCGTCTAGACGCATTTAAAGTCTGAGACGTTAATTTCGTCTAGTGTAAAAACGGGACGCACAAAAGTAGACGATCTTATTTTAAAAAGTAGATTTTTCTGAAAAAAAGGACTAGGCTCTACTCTCGTAAGACACTGGACACGAGTTAAGGCCGCGCCAAAAATGAACTTCAAGCCCGAAATGCGAACAAATTGTTCAAACTCTAACATGGCGGCGGCGTTACAACTTTTAAAGTCTATTTCTCGCCGTCGCCAAGAAAGGCATGACTTAGAAATGCAGATGTTGGTAACACAGAAAAGTGAATCGAGAAAGCGAAAACTTCAGATGATGGACGATGATAAAATAGACACAGCCAAAGCAATAGGTTTGTGTGCCGTCCGTCGGTCGTCTGCGAGAACAGATGCAAACTCCTTAAGTTCATCCTCATTCCACTTTCTACCACGAGACTCCTTCATGCTCTTCTTGGCCGCCATGTTGTTTTGCACTCGTCCCAGTCGTCTCTGGACGAGTTGAGCATAAGTGCGTCCTAGTTTACGACGTCCCGTCTTTATACCAGACGACTTTAACGTCTGAGACGCTAAAGTCGTAAGTGCGTCGTTCGGACGCACTTAACAGAATACGTTAAAGTCGTCAGACGTTAAAGTCATCTACCTAAGTTGCTTCGACATTTAAGTTGCTTCGACATTTAAACCCTATTGAGAGTTGTAACGGTGTCAGATTATATCTCGGCGTTTCTGTTCGGTTTAACATGAGTCCTGTCAACTGATTTTTGCGATAAACCATAATGAAGAGACACGAATACGCAGTTCAAATCACAGTTAGTAGAGGGGAATATTGTCGAAATACTCGCTTGCTATACTTTTAGTCGTATTGAAAGCTTAAAATCAGAAAATTTATTTACTTACCTGAACTTAAATGCTAGACGGGGACACTACCGCTAACTAAATTTTGCACCACAGCAGAACCAAATTGAAGTTTGTATAGGTTCTCAAACTGTCGACACGAGGGAAGATGACATTCCAGAAGTGCGTGACGCGTAACGCACCGGAAAAGAAATTCCTGTTTTACGGTGAAAGTCTTTGTTGTATATTCGTATAGCATCTCGCACATATTCAGACTTGGTTGTTGGCGCCTGTGGCCTCAGTAATGCTGAACGTATTGCGATTATAGCAAAGATGTCGTGAGTCACTTGGTATGCTCACTTGTTAGTCACGTGAGTAGGTAAGGCAATAACAAACATCGACCCTACCATGCTACTGATAAAAGTAACTGGTTTTCTGGAGTTTTCGTTAGGTGTCTTTGTTTGATCCACAAAATTAGCACATGAAAATAAGAGTTTTTCCTCACCACCGGTAAATGTTTGGTTCCGGGTGGCGGTGCAACAAATCACGTGGTACCGTTCGAGAACAGCCTACTGGCTGCTCATAAAGGGTCCCATAAAAGCACATTGACTGATGACTCTGTATGGCCTGAAGAAAATTATATACGCAGACGTTTTCTGAGCGACGAAGGTGCAGCCTTTACATTCCTTTTCCATTTCGAAAATAGACGAACACGCGAGCGAAGCGAGCGCGCGAGAGAGAGCCCGTTGCGCTAGTGGTAATTAAACCCCCTGCGGTTTTTATTTTCGTACGCGAACTCGACGATTTCCAAAGAGAAAATAGATCGACGATCTCTAAAGAAAAAGTAGAAGGTCTGTGAACAGGCTACGAAGGTGCTTGCTACTATTTTAGTGAACATTACAAAATGTCTCAGGTGACTATGTTAACATCACGAAAAGTCTTCTTAGCTTGTTTAAGTTCAGGGCAGGAGGAGGAGATGGGTGGGCTGGTTGGCATTGGGTTCTCCATTAGGATCAACCCTACACATACAAAATACAAAAATCAATGTCTTTATCACTTAATTTCTAGCTAGCAGACTTTGTTTGATCCTCGCCACCGCTAAATGTTTGGTTCCGGGTGGCGGTGCACAAATCACGTTGTACCCTTCCGGAACAGCCTACTGGCTGCACATAAAGGGGTCTGTAAGGCACATTAATTGATGAATACGTGCGGCCTGAATAAAATGATATACACAAACGTTTTCTGAGCGACGAAGGTGCAGCCTTTACACATCTTTTTCTTTTCGAAAATGGCCACGGACCTCTCTCCTCGCTCCTCGCCGTTAGGCGGTCGTTTTTGTCTGAGAGATACCACCACGAAGGAGTTTTAGCACTGATACAAGTCACTTCAGGTGAAGACCTTGTGAAGATGGCATTCTCCATGTGAAATTTTAAATCGAAATGAAAGGCTATTTTCAGCCTTTTCTCTCTTTTCTCCATAACGTCTTTGGTTAAAAGATAGTAAGTAAAATGGCTGAGGCATTTTTAAGCATATTTTCATTTACGCGACAGATTTTGATGTTATGAAAAAGAACTTGTCAGTGACTTGGTTTATTTTCTAGGTGGCTATTCCTTTTTTTAGGTAGGAGCTAGCATGTACGTGCATTCCGGTCTAACAGCTCGTATTGCTCGCGTGCTCTGTGGCTCAAAAAATAGCTTTGCACGCACGAGATCTAGACGGGCTCTGCCATACTGTGTAGGCTGGGCTTTAATGGTCTCTGTTCGGGTGGCGGGGGATCAGAAAATCATGGCAATTCGTCAACAGCAGGTTGAGATCTCGCCAGAAGATGCCCTTTGCCGCAGAGGAGCAAAACAGTACTACATTCAGTAATTTAAACATGTTAAATACTTGTATTTCGCTCATCAAATGTGTCCATTGTCTATTGTCGATTTGTGGTTTTTCAGCAATGTTCTTTTGCGGAGCATTAGCCAATTTTCTTTAAACAGTTTTACTCGCATCGTTTCCATTTCCCTGCTCTACTTTCATGTAGCATATGGTGTACGTGTGTACCTAATTCCCTCAATTCATGTTGAGGTGATCAATAGAGAATGTCTATACGCCGAGCAGGGTTAAGATTAGTTTATTACAAGCAAAGTCTCAGAAGGTTAAGTGCAAATAAAAGAAAACTGGTGTAAAAAGTTTTGCAGACTCGACTTGAATACTCTATTTGTTTTCTTTTTAGGTTTGAGTCTCGGCTTGTACGTCCTAAAAGTAAATTTAGTTCGACGTATTTTGGAGAAGTCGTTATAAAACTAAAAAAAATGAAACAGTTTTAATTTTCAATTTATTTCTTCTTGTACACTCGTGCGATGATTTTTCATTGTCTGTACAGTTGCGTGACCTGACTCAAATCACACACGCGCTTTCATCACGCAACACAGCGTTTAGTCCGAGGCTAAACGACGCAAGACTTCAGTAAACTGCGAACACTTACAGCTGAAACGAGTGTGGTAAGTAAATTCTTATAGATCTCATGTCCTACATATTCAGAGCTAGCACGCCGTTTCTAGCGGCTTTATTTTAGGTGCAGAAACTCGCGTCGAGATCAATATTTACACTACAAGAACTTAACAGTGTTGTCTTTTTCAGCTACTTGCGTCCAGTCAAATGCAGTGTTAATCTACTTAGTTCTTTTTTTTTTTTTTTTAATAAATATCAATTGAAAAGCGTTTTTCAAAAGATTTTAAGAGCTTCCAGTGATGTGCCCCTTGTATAAGAAGCTAAGTTTGCAAAAACGTTTGTGTGCCTACACTCGCGGCCAGTTTGTTTCAGCGTTCCAACGTGCGAAACTACCCTGCACGTTTCGGTGTCTCAGCACATGTAATGCCGCAAGAAATTTTTTAACACAAGAAACAGCAAAGGATGTGCTTTAAAATAGTCTTTGTTTCATGTTGAAATTCGATGTTGAAGTTAGGTCAAAATTTGCCATTTTTGAAAAGAGCCGAAATCGTGTTTCTTCTTGCGGTCGGCACAGTCACATTTAAACAGCTTATCTAAAGATAATTATTGAATTATATAGTACAAGTCTGTGTTTGTTTTTCGACTTGATTTCATTTAGAGATATTATCCATTTTTCTTTACGAGCGCAAAGAAAATGCCTAATTTTCGCTAATTTCATACTCGAAAGAGCGCCGATTTAGCGTTTTTCAAACTTTGCCCGATTAATGAAAAAATAAAAAGCCGTTACGAGTTTTAATGTGATTTTTGAAAAAAGTGTACTATAGAGATTATTTGGGCAAAATATGAAGATATTAAGAGTCTGTCTCATTAAAATCCGCCCACTCAATTTCGCGTGAAAAATAATTTTGCCTGAAACTCTGGCGAGTGAAAGGCTTTATCGAGACTATAACTGAAATAGGTTTGCTTTGATTGTAGTTACTAAAACAAGGAATGACCTACAATGACCTACAATGACCTACAATAATCTACAATGACCTACAATGACCGAACGAGGGGACCTGAAAATACGCTTAATCCCTGTAATAAGCTAAAATGAAGATTTTAGAAAAAGCCAAAATAAAAGACCAGGGGACATGTGTGCATAAACGTAGATTGCGTTTAGTCTACTGCATGACAGTCCAAAATTAATGATGACAGCATCTCTAATTATTACGCTTAGAGATAAATTTACAGTGTAATAATACATGTATGATGATAATGAAAACCATCTCTTGCAACCTTTCCCGTTAGTTTTGTTTTGTGTTGTCGTTTTTTTCAAACAAATTAAACAAACACAGTCACCCCAACAGTCGATCCGGGGGGATCTTCAAGGGACGTTTGGGTATAGATTGAACAAACGAGGCCTTCAAATTCTGACCCTGTTTAAGAGAAAAATTGTTTATTTAAGTACCCTGGCCTGTATAAGACATCATAAGACCCTATACCGTACATGATCTAATAAACGCCCGGGGCGTTTATTTAATTTTAGGGGTCCAAGTGGGGGCAATTAAAAAGATGGGAGGCGTTTAAAAGAGAGAGGCATTTATTCTCGTAACTTTAAATTTTAACGAACTCAACATAACTGTATACAGTATGCTTTCGGCTAAAAACGTTTTTGTGTTAGCAGAATCTCGACTGCGGGCCTGACGGCTTATCTAGAAATTGAACATGACATAATACACAAACTGATGTTAATCAAGCAATGAAATTAACAAATTGATTGATTTCGCACTATTTCGCCATTTCCTAGTATTTGGGGGCAATTTTCAAGGGGGGGGGGGGGGGGCGTTTATTAGACAGGGGACGTTTAATACTAACTTAACAGTGTAAGAGGGGCGTTTATTAGATAGGATGCGTTTATTTGAGAGTGGGTGTTTATTAGATCGTTTACGGTAAGTGGCTTCCGGTCCAACAAGATGCTCTGTCTTTGTAACGCTAAATAGTAAAATCCAGATCCTGCTCAGCGACCCATACCCATCTTGGCCAACTAAGGGAGTGCCTGGATGACTTCCGCCAATACAGGGTATAGTAGTGTTGCCGCTAAAGACGCTATTGCAATAATTTATTTTTAAGTTTCTCAAGTTACCTGAGATTAGGCTTTATTTTTGTTTTGCCTTTTCAAAATGTGCTTGGCAATTTAATACGATGAGCCTAGTGTCACGTCCAAGCGTGACACACGACAAACATCATTCTCTGTCATTTTGTAGCTCATTGTAGGGCTTATGTTAACTCATTTTAGCTCGTAGCAGCTCATAGTAGCTCATAGTAGCTCATTGTAGGTCATTGTAGATCATTGTAGGTTATTGCAGGTCATTGTAGGTCATTCCTTGTTTTAGTAACTATCTTGCTTTGATTCACAATAATTTTCTGGCCGCGCTGGGGGGCGCCGAGTATTTTGTCCCACCACGGCCATTTTGCACGTCTTGAAAACTAAAAATTTGGCATTTTTTGCAGCTCTGTAAAATGTTTGATTTGCACCATCTACCAATGACGTTTATACCTATTTATAGGTAAACATCTCTAGTTTTACCTGAAAGCAATAGTTATCCGCTAACTTTAGCTAAAAAGACGAAATCAAGCAAAATATGACCCCAACTAATTGCCTTGGAGCGAAAGGCCAAACATGACCCTGTTTTAAAAGCTTATTTCTCATTTTTGGGACATAGTTGAAAGCTCTAGACTAAATAGACGCAAAGATAGGCCATCTGTTATTAATAATATAAAAAACCCATGTACGATTTCAGTATTTTAAAAGTTATGACCGTTTGTATCAACGCGTATGCGAGCTAATACAATATTTTCAGATTTAGCATAACTGATCTATCTCAAGCAGATTTTGTCACAAGTACCGCTTACCTAATTCATTATTGGCACTGACTCACAAATTGAGCCATATTACAATCCTTGAGATGCCAGACTCCGTAAAATTCCAGTAAATGTGCTTTAGAAACTGCTGGTATGCGGCCATTTTTGAATCCCACGCTAACAATCCGAAGCTCAAAACAGGCGAAACTGCATCACGTTTAAAGCTAAATAGCTCGGTAAAACAACCTTTCAGCGGTGAAAGTTTGCAAGAGAATCCGAAAATCAACTAGGCAGGTTTCATTTTGGATCGGAAAATTGAGATTTCAGAGCTACAACCTCGACTAAACCTTCTATTCAACCGGTTCTGCAAGGTCAAATGCAGGTGACACGTAAACCGGAAATGTTGATACCCGGAAATATGGAAAACCGGAAATGCGGAAATCCGGATCCTCCGGAAATCGGCAAATCTGAAATCAATCAGAAGCCGAAAGCAATTCCAACAATTAGAGACAGCTGCATTCGTTTAGGGCTTTTTTTCGACGTTGAGACAAAAAGATAAAAGATAAAACCTTTCAAACCGGCGTAGCTGTTTGATTTTCACTGAACTGAATCCACGATCGATTGAGTTTGGCAAACAGGCTATATACGCTAACATATGTTAGCGTATATGGCAAACATGCTATATACGCTAACATATCACACTTGTGACTAATACTTAACAGAAGTTGGCTATATATGGAAACTGAATGTGTCGAGATCTAGGAAACCGAGGCAGCTCGATTGTCTGGGCTCAACTGGTTGCTAAAAAGTTAAAAAGCTGCCCAGGGCGTAAGTGTTATCAATACCATTATCGTTATCATTATCTTAATCATTAATCCGAATTAGATGGTCTAATTTTAATCGAAATGAATTATAAATAGTACTTGTACAGTTGTACTGGATAGCCCTTTTTTAGCGAAATTGTAAATAGGATTTTGTGGTTAGCTTTCTTATCAATAAACGATTATTATAATTTTTATTATTATTATCATCGTTATTATTATTATTATTATTATTAAAACAGCTATTTATTCCAAAGGGGGCATCTTCCTTCGGTATCACGGATAACTTGGATAGCGGATAACGCGATGAGAACAGAGGAAAGTCATTTGGATTATGGGGTATGGTTGCAAGAAACTCCCATTTAATCCAGAGTAGCTTTAAAAAAGTGTTACGCGGGCAATCTTTTAGAGGACGGGTAGCTTGCAAACTAAACGGAACGCAGGGTTGTCGGAACAGCAACAAGAAGATTTATTCCAAAGATGGACGTAGTTTCCACGAAGTAAAACTTCACAACAGCACGTAACTCGATAAACTTACACGGCCTCTGTAGTGTTCACGATGAAACACAGACTCGATGCAAACAGATTGAACACAACACTTTAATAGGAACTCCAGAACATAGCCGCCATCTCCAATATCCCCAGTCATGTAGACTTACACCAAATATACTACAGCCTCCGCCAACTTGAATAAACTTACACGGCCTCTGCCAACTTGAATAAACACTGCTTCCGTCACACTTGACTAAACACGACTGATCGTCAAACTCTCTTCGCTTGTGGTAAACTAGTTAAAACTCTACTCGAGCTCGCTTACTTATATACTTTTACAATAATAATCTAGAAGTTTCTAAATAGTCTAATTATAGAAAGATTACAAAAAGATTACAAAATATCCCACTTTAGAAACACTTACACAAGATCCTAAAATAAACAAATTATGAACTCTCGCGAAGCTTGTAGAAAGTCACGCTAGTCACGCGATACAGTTTTTCGTAACATAAAGGAATCAAAATTGTACGCCTGTTTAGACCTTAAGACCAATATTTACACCGAATGGTGATACTAGTGGCAAGTCCTAAGGGCGACCCATTTTGTAGACCAAAAATCCGATGCAATATGGCCAAGAAAGGCGCTAAGACATTTTTTTTTATTATTATTAGCTACAAAACACAGTAAAAACACAGTAAAATGGTCGAAAAAATAATCCTACATTTGTAGGATAAATTTGGGTTTTCTGGCCCAAAATGAAATTTGCTTACCTGATGTTTTGATTCTCGGGCAAACTCGGACATTTATTTTATTTTCTTTAATATATATTACCCATCTATTTATCTCGAAACGTGACATGCCGTAAAATTCCAAAAATAAGCCCCGGGGCTTGGATTTTTCAAAGGCCCCTTTTGAGGGGCTTATTTTTGGAGTTGTTTATATTCGGAGGGGCTTATGTACGGAGGGAAGTTTGCGTTTCAAAATCGATTGGACTAGCTCATATAGTTGGAAGGAAATTTACCGTTTTTGCTTTGTTTTACTTTGTATCTGATGGTAATTTTCCAAGTACAAGCCCAGAAGGGGCTTACATTCGGAGGGGCGATTTCACGGAGGGTTTTTGTGTTACGAGTTGGGGGGGGGGGGGGGGGGGGGCTTATACATGGAGGGGCTTATTTTCGGAATTTTACGGTAGTTTCAGCATTAGCCTGTCCCAGGCTCCGAGATAGTGGTGAAAAGTCGTTCAGTAAAAAGAAATGCGAAAAACGTGCGGGGGCTGGGGAGAGACAGGGCGGTGGAGCCTGTACGCATTTTTTTAACGGCCTGTTCCGGTATATCAGCTCCTGATATACCCTCTGATTGGTCAATTGTGACAGTTAACATCATCACCTAGTAGCGTGGTCATTAGTTTGTCATCACCAAGATGGCCAACGCGAATCACGCGTGTAATCTTGATGAATCCGCGTTGTCTTGTGCTTTGGACGAGTGTTAACTTGAGATCAGGCGTTATTTTTTTTTTGCCATGATCTCAGGCTTGACGAGTGTCTGCGGCTTGGCTCGTGGTAAAGATGTTTTCGCTATTATGCCCACCGGTTTCGGCAAAAGTTTAATCTTTCAGCTATTCCCACGCTTGGCTAAAGCTGCTCTAACCCTAGAGAACTCTACGATAATAGTCGTTTCGCCGCTGATATCTATAATGCGAGACCAAGTAGAACACTGAATTTAAAAAGCTTGGACTTTCGGCCGCAGCTATTGGCATCGGTGAAGAGGGAGAGGAGGACGAGAAGAAAGCAAGAGAAGGAAAGTGCGAAATTGTTTTTGGTAGTCCGGAGTCCTGGCTGATCACAAAGTGGCAATAACGAAACAGCCCAAAGACTGTCAAGCTTCAAAAAGCTATTACCAAAAGAGAAACTACGCGCTCCAGTCAAAAGACTCACACTGTTATAAGAGAAACACTAAGCTGGAGTTTATACTGAGTCACAATGCAATTCTCCTTAGTTGATGTAGCTTAAGTTTAAGCTGCACTTCATTCTTATAATTCTGGATCTGTAAATCACTATCCGTGATAATTTAACATTCTGCAAAGAAAACTGACGAGCTTGGCCCAGCGTGATACAACATTGCAAAAAAAAACATCACATTCCCGGACTAAAGAAAATCACTTAGTTAGTGAGATCTAGAAGGCACTTTGGAGAAAATTAAAACCCTTATTTAGCCGCAATAAAAAGCTCTACGTTCAGAAGAGGTCAAAGAAAATGCTCTCTTCTCAGATAGCCTGAGTATCAGGCGTTTTCTGGGGAAAAAGGGAATCTCCTCTCCCCTAGCCCCTTAGGAAGGTCTGATACTCACGCTATCCTCAGAGGGCAAATCCTGCCGACCAGAAACAAAAGCCACAGGAAATCGATATGTGTGCCATGACCTCTTAGTGTGAAACAAGCCGCTAAAATCACATTTGCTCAGTGAATATGCACAACCTTCCTGAGCATAACCTACCCAACAGAGGAAAAAACTTACCGCCCCCTTTTATTACTATAAAACCTGTAGCACTTTGAATGATCGATTGCGAGATTCGCAGACGCCGTTGACGAATCCGTAGCCTGCGAACAGCAGATGTATTTCTGGTCGTCCCTTCAGCCGGTGAAACAAGAAACTAGAGCCGAAAAAACCGGATGCTCTCACAGGATAACGAATTCGAAGACATAAATTTACACACATTCGCATTTATCAATAAAGAAAGAAGATCAATAAAGAATAAAGAAAGAAGAGAGTTCGCGTCACGCGAAATGCTCGCGCGAGAAACTTGAGAATGATTGTAGCTAACTGAAGTGTTAACAGTTTTGACAGCCGAATCCAGTCGTGACAAAAATGGGCGGAAGAGGGTCGTTAAGGAAATGCTAACAGGCTCTCTCTCCCATTTTTCTCGCCGCCACCGCGCCCTTTCCCAAGTCGCGTCCGTCTTATTTTTGCTTTGCTCGTTTTAAAATACGTCCGCACTATACTAGCTGAGAGCCTGGCACAGGCTATTTCAGCATGGGATTCAAATATGGCCGCATACCAGTAGTTTCAAATGCGCATTTACAAGAATTTTAAAAGAAATATTGGAGAAGTTTTGAGTCTGTGCCAGTGATGAATTACGGAAACTTTGGGAGGACACGGAGGAGGAAAATCTAGTTTCTGTTGTAAAAATAGTCAAAGGGACGGGAGAACATTCAGGAAGAGGATCAGTAAAATTTTAAGAAGGCTTTCCTCCCATTCTCCCAAGCCTTCCCCTTTCCACTCTAAGTAATGATCGGTTTCTTATAAACTTACTCACCGGCCAGGACTATTCAACCGCTCTTAACAAGCGATTTTCAAGTGCCTCTATACTAATAAGCGCAGACAACCGAGCTGGCTCGGTTTCCTAGATCTCGACAAATTCAGTTTCGATATATAGCCAACTTCTGTTAAGTATTAGTCACAAGTGTGATATGTTAGCGTATATAGCATGTTTGTAACCGGTTAATGATATTTACTGTTTCTTATGGAGCCTATTTGCCAAACGCAATCGAACTGCGTTTCAGTTCAGTGAAAATCAAACAGCTACGCCGGTTTGGAAGGTTTTATCTTTTACGTGTCTCAAAGAAGCCCTAAACGAATGCAGCTGTCTCTAATTGTTGGAATTGCTTTCGGCTTCTGATTGATTTCAGATTTGCCGATTTCCGGATGATCCGGATGTCCGCATTTCCGGTTTTCCATATTTTCGGGTATCAACATTTCCGGTTTACGTGTCAACCTGCATTTGACCTTGCAGAACCGGTTGAATAGAAGGTTTACCCCATGTTTACACTCAAGCGTTTACCAAGGTAAACATTAACTGACTAAACCCTGGTACATTTGTACAGAGTTTATACTTGCTCAAATAACTAAGGTAAATCTGTCATCAATCACAATCTAATCGAATTGGCGCCAAATTCTAAATCCACGCATAAAATGCTCGTGTTTAAAAGAGAAGCTGTGGCTCTTGTAGTCCTCGCGTTTTCTTTTCTTGTTCTTGATCAGCAAACCCAGGAATCGAGATTGCAGCAGCTCGTACTTCTGCAGCACCTAAAGAGACTAAAGAGGTCGAGGCGAAAGCGATTAATTCTGCTACAAATTGCCCTTCGCAAGACAAGGCGCGTTAGACGTGCGTGGTCGTGGCCGAGAAACCAATTCTGGTTCGAAACTCTATTAAACGGAAATTTTGTTGAAGAATGGTGGAAGGACCACTTTAGAATAACGTGAAAACGTGATCGAATGAGACTGACGCAATCCCGACACCACAGGATGTGAAATTCTATGCGACCGCAAGCGGATGTATCTGTCATCCAAACCTTGGTTACCGACCTTAACCATGCCTGCTCGCAGGCTAAACCGAACTTTTACCTTAGTTAACTTTCTATTGTCTTGAGCGGTGTTTACCAGGGTATCAGTTGGCGTTTACACGCGCAAAATATTTACCTAGGTAAATTAACTCCAATACCTCGGTAGCACTAGTCGAGGTTGTAGCTCTGAAATCTCAATTTTCCGAAGAATCAAGCAAAGTGGGAAATGAAAAATTTTGACCTCCCCTCAAATTTTGCATGCAATTAGATATTGTGGGGGGATGTCTAAAAATGCACTTTGTTTGGGTTGCTACTTTATTGTTGTCATGGTAACACCAACTGTTTGTTGGTGGCAAAATATCTAATATTTAACTAAGAAACTGTTGTAAAAAGTGCAAAATGTGTAGCTCTGTTTCTCAAGTCCATTAAAACGCTACAACCCATGACTTTAAGTAGGTACAATACCATCATTCTAGTTTACATTTGTGTATATTGCTCTTTATTATATCAAATTTGCGTGTCATAAACGGTTAATCAACTACATAGAGTTTCGGCCATTTCAGTTGATGGCTAAAATATGGTTATCCTTTCCCTGAATTTCTCCAAAAGTACGGCAGTTCCAGAGCTAAAACTAAGCAGGCAGTTTACACACATATCCTAGTTACTAAGTCTGTAAAAATCTCTGCGGGGCGGGCTCTTCTGTTTGCAAAGGCAATTAACGAACAAACGCCAAATTTCAGTTTTTGTATATTTCATCGCAGTTGACAATCTATCTACTAGCCAACAAAATTTCTAAAACACTGAAACTACCTTCATTATCAAAGAATATTATGTACTGAGTCATTTTATGATAAAAGAATTGTTACTGGCTTTCAGTTTTCTAAACAATATCGATCAAAATAAGGCTTACTTTACGGTTTTCTCTACTTCACCGCTTGAAGCGTAGCATTTACATTCAACGAACACTCGGTTTCTCGAACCATTCTCATGTGTCCGGTTGTGCTGTTTCCCATTGTAAACCATTGTAAGTCTCCTCAGTCACTTACAGCAAGTTATAAAGTGATACAGAAGCCGATAAAGAAGTCATACACAAGTCCTTGGCAAGCCAAGCCACATCTTGTAAACACGCACGCTTCCACTTTGCATTTACGTGGTGTTTCTTCATTAGATGCCATCAATCGCTCCAGAGAGAGTTAAACCTCATTAGGTTTTAGTCATTAAGCCAAGCATTGGAATTATCTACGTATTAAAATCCGAAATCTCGAGTCGAGAAGCTCAGAAAGCTGAACTAGTGGTCACTCTTTAACATTCCAGTGAACATGCAACCTGTCCTGGTCAGCGGTGTTAATCGCGCAACATAAACAATTTCCGGAAATTTCCGGTCATTTCCGGTAACATTGTTTTCCCCTCACTTCCAGGAGATGATGGGGAGAAAGGATCGCCTGATCGAAGGTTGCATGGAGGGTCAGACGAAATTTTTCCTTCTCAGTGAATGTAATCGCAATTTTTCTACCTATTTGCAAACTTACGGGCTTAGCAAATTTCGAAAAGGTATTACCAATGGAGTTGCATGCTGACTTCCTACCGTCTGCCGTGCAGGTAGGTTCATTTTATTTTCTGCACTCTTCTGTTAAATACTAGGGGGGAAACCCTTAAGTAACTCCTATGGCCGCTGACCATAGAATTTGAAACTTGTACTTTGAAATACAGTAATTAGAAAATCTGGAAGAACGGAATGTTGGGAACATGGACTTGAGATATTTAAATTTATTTTAATATAGAAGAAAGCTTTTTTTTGTTCTACAGAAATCGGTTTTCGGATTCGTACATACATACACTCTCAAGCTAGTTTACTGTGGAATTTTTTTTAGCTAAAAGCAAGGCAGGTCACTTTTTCCTGGCCCTTGAATATCATGATAACATGAGGAGCATATTGTTTTGTAAGGGCTTCCGTACCTTCTTTAGGAGTTTTCGATTTTACACTTGTCGACGCAAGTAGCTTCAGAATTTGTTGTCTCCCTGTTGTCTCCTGACACGACTGACTGTCCCTGGGTTCTGGCTACAACAAAGTACTTTAAACGTATACCTGTACTTCAAGTCTCTAGCTTTCGTTATTCGGTATTAGGTGAATTATTTTATTACAACTGATGTTAAATTATCAATCTCAGTACACATTGCGCTGAAACTATATTGCTCTTATACATTCTTTTATACTCTTATTCTAGCTATATTTCGCATGTGTGGCCGGCCTAAAAGGGATTGAAGCGGGGGGTGGAATTTATGCAAGCGTGATCCAATAGAAACTCCGTGCAGGCTTAGCTACATATCCTAACTTCAGAGAAAGTAGAGGAGTCAGCATTCAAATGAAGGAAAACGAGGAAAAGGTGAGAATGTACCTGCAAAGTGTCCCAACAACACGTACCGCAAGAAGACAAGCCGTCCAAGTAAAGTGCCATTTTGCAAAATTCTTTGTGAACAATTTACAAGCCAAATAGTGACTAAAAAGGAATAGCCATCTACTGGGAGTTGAAACCTCTAACGGAGAGTGGAGACAAAATTAGTGTTGCTAGCAATACACAAGCTGAGAAATTACAGTCTCTCAAATAACTTCTAGTCTATGTTCCCTAAATTTCCTTGTTCTAATTTTTGTTGTCCCCCCTAGTACTTTACAGAAGAGTGAAGAAAATAAAACGAACTTTATTACCGGCACGTCAGAGTAGGAAGTCAACTTCATCGGTAATACCTTTCCAACATTTACTGAGCCCGTAAGTTTGCAGATAGGTACAAACCCCACGATTACTTTCACTAAGAAAGCAAAATTTGGTTTCACTCTCTGAGCAAGGTAGGGATGTAACCTTCGATCAGGCGGTCCTTTTTCCCATTATCTCCAGGAGGGGAAGGGAAAAGGATTTTATTTCTACCGGAAATTGTTTATGTTGCATTGATTAACACCGCTGACTAGGAGAGGTTGCATGTTCACAGAGATGTCAACGAGTGTCTTTTTCAGCTTTCTAAGCTCGGTTTTCGACTTGAAGTTTCGGATTTTATCAAATACGTTTCCAATTCCTATTGTGGGCTTAATGACTAAAACCTAATGAGGTTTAACTCTCTCTGGAGCGACTGATGGCATCTAATGAAGAAACACCACGTAAATGCAAAGTGGAAGCGTGCGTGTTTACAAGATGTGGCTTGGCTTGCCAAGGACTTGTGTATGACTTCTTTATCGGCTTCTGTATCACTTTATAACTTGCTGTAAGTGACTGAGGAGACTTACAATGGTTTACAATGGGAAACAGCACAACCAGACACATGAGAATGGTTCGAGAAACCGAGTGTTCGTTGAATGTAAATGCTACGCTTCAAGCGGTGAAGTAGAGAAAACCGTAAAGTAAGCCTTATTTTGATCGATATTGTTTAGAAAACTGAAAGCCAGTAACAATTCTTTTATCATAAAATGACTCAGTACATAATATTCTTTGATAATGAAGGTAGTTTCAGTGTTTTAGAAATTTTGTTGGCTAGTAGATAGATTGTCAACTGCGATGAAATATACAAAAACTGAAATTTGGCGTTTGTTCGTTAATTGCCTTTGCAAACAGAAGAGCCCGCCCCGCAGAGATTTTTACAGACTTAGTAACTAGGATATGTGTGTAAACTGCCTGCTTAGTTTTAGCTCTGAAACTGCCGTACTTTTGGAGAAATTCAGGGAAAGGATAACCATATTTTAGCCATCAACTGAAATGGCCGAAACTCTATGTAGTTGATTAACCGTTTATGACACGCAAATTTGATATAATAAAGAGCAATATACACAAATGTAAACTAGAATGATGGTATTATATCTACTTAAAGTCTTGGGTTGTAGCGTTTTAATGGACTTGAGAAACAGAGCTACACATTTTGCACTTTTTACAACAGTTTCTTAGTTAAATATTAGATATTTTGCCACCAACAAACAGTTGGTGTTACCATGACAACAATAAAGTAGCAACCCAAACAAAGTACATTTTTAGACATCCCCCCACAATATCTAATTGCATGCAAAATTTGAGGGGAGGTCAAAATTTTTCATTTCCCACTTTGCTTGATTCTTACAGAGAATTGCTCTTAACTGACTAAACCCTGGTACATTTGTACAGAGTTTATACTTGCTCAAATAACTAAGGTAAATCTGTCATCAATCACAATCTAATCGAATTGGCGCCAAATTCTAAATCCACGCATAAAATGCTCGTGTTTAAAAGAGAAGCTGTGGCTCTTGTAGTCCTCGCGTTTTCTTTTCTTGTTCTTGATCAGCAAACCCAGGAATCGAGATTGCAGCAGCTCGTACTTCTGCAGCACCTAAAGAGACTAAAGAGGTCGAGGCGAAAGCGATTAATTCTGCTACAAATTGCCCTTCGCAAGACAAGGCGCGTTAGACGTGCGTGGTCGTGGCCGAGAAACCAATTCTGGTTCGAAACTCTATTAAACGGAAATTTTGTTGAAGAATGGTGGAAGGACCACTTTAGAATAACGTGAAAACGTGATCGAATGAGACTGACGCAATCCCGACACCACAGGATGTGAAATTCTATGCGACCGCAAGCGGATGTATCTGTCATCCAAACCTTGGTTACCGACCTTAACCATGCCTGCTCGCAGGCTAAACCGAACTTTTACCTTAGTTAACTTTCTATTGTCTTGAGCGGTGTTTACCAGGGTATCAGTTGGCGTTTACACGCGCAAAATATTTACCTAGGTAAATTAACTCCAATACCTCGGTAGCACTAGTCGAGGTTGTAGCTCTGAAATCTCAATTTTCCGATCCAAAATAAAACCTGCCTAGTTGATTTTCGGATTCTCTTGCAAACTTTTACCGCTGAAAGGTTGTTTTACCGAGCTATTTAGCTTTAAACGTGATGCAGTTTCACCTGTTTTGAGCTTCGGATTGTTAGCGTGGGATTCAAAAATGGCCGCATACCAGCAGTTTCTAAAGCACATTTACTGGAATTTTATGGAGTCTGGCATCTCAGGGATTGAAATATGGCTCAATTTGTGAGGCAGTGCAAGTAATGAATTAGGTAAGCCGTACTTTTGACAAAATCTGCTTGAGATAGATCCGTTATGCTAAATCTGAAAATATTGTATTAGCTCGCATACGCGTTGATACAAACGGTCATAACTTTTAAAATACTGAAATCGTACATGGGTTTTTTATATTATTAATAACAGATGACCTATCTTTGCGTCTATTTAGTCTAGAGCTTTCAACTATGTCCTAAAAATGAGAAATAAGCTTTTAAAACAGGGTCATGTTTGGCCTTTCGCTCCAAGGCAATTAGTTGGGGTCATATTTTGCTTGAGTTCGTCTTTTTAGCTAAAGTTAGCGGATAACTATTGCTTTCAGGTAAAACTAGAGATGTTTACCTATAAATAGGTATAAACGTCATTGGTAGATGGTGCAAATCAAACATTTTACAGAGCTGCAAAAAATGCCAAATTTTTAGTTTTCAAGACGTGCAAAATGGCCGTGGTGGGACAAAATACTCGGCGCCCCCCAGCGCGGCCAGAAAATTATTGTGAATCAAAGCAAACCTATTTCAGTTATAGTCTCGATAAAGCCTTTCACTCGCCAGAGTTTCAGGCAAAATTATTTTTCACGCGAAATCGAGTGGGTGGTTTTTACTGAGACAGCCTCTTAAAAACTCACGACTGTCAACCGATTCTCGAAAATTACAGACGTTGGCTCTTAAAACAAATATATCGGCTGATGATGTGGTCTCTGACGCATTTCGACTTACATACTAGACAAAATGAAGGGTTTAAAGGAACCTGCAGTGTAATGTCATGATCTGCATACTTCTACTAGTAGATCCTGCATGTGCAATCACTCTCAGCAGAAGAAAGGTTCTTTTCAGCGGCTTGAAATTATTAAACATGACTCAGCTCAACAATGGCTCAAGAAATGTTCAGTAATCTGACAGTTCTAAACAGCCAAAAAGAGAGAACAGCCAAATTTGCCACTCCCCCTCCCCACTTCAAAAGAGGTGGTCACCGGCCCCCGCACTTTAAAAACTGCTCCGCGGACCCTGTACATTTGAGACAACGGAAAACCAAGGCACGTAATACTACAGAGGATGAAAATTGGCTGTCATGATCCCCATAGGATTCTAGTCGTGCAATGCCTTACTTAAACGAAAGTTAGTTCAAAACATTTTTAGAAATACACCGAATGCAAATATGGCAGACCTCTCGGCCGGCCCGGGTCTAGTCGCGCGAGAGCGAGGCTAGTGAGGCCTCAAGAGTTTTGTTTTGACTGCGCGTCTTAGCGATTGAGTTGATCGATATGGCTTGCTTTGAGTTGTTGCATGCCTAAGCGCCACCAAAAAGGAGATTTTACTCCAGCCGGAACTACCTTTACTTTCCCGAGATCCTTTCACAAAGAAAGTTAAGGATTCATGCGATTCGGCGCGTTGATGGGAAGCACTTTTCAGCGAAAGTGTGCTCGCTTCACTTGCTTTAGAAGATACGACTCACGAAAGTATTTCAATGAAAGAATTTTTGCAAGAGATGGTGCTGTTTCATGATTTTTGCATGGTCTCTTAAATATCCAACAAAAGGTAAACATTCTCGAGAACAGGAGCATCCACTGTGGACTTTAAGACCTTTTAGATTTCACGCTGAAAACAGCTGCATTAAAATATAACGATAGAAACACAACAATAACAATCGCCTGTTAATCCTACAAGCGTGGCCTATGAAACCAGAACCATAAGAAACCGACATATTTGAAGAACAGTCCTTTGATCAAAGTATACTGAAAAAACTAACAGAGGAACTGTTGCGAACTAAGGATTCGAAGTAAGAAGAAGGGATAAAGGTTCTGGCAAGGAAAGAGAGTGCAAGTATCCGAGCATTGTATTTGACCTTGAGCGTGATCCGTTTTAGCAACTTGTGGAAGGGTTGCGAGATAAACTAACAACGATTTTCCAAAAATTGCTACTTGTATGGCACCGCTCAAACTCTTGAACACAGAATCGTGAAGACTGTGAAAATATTCGGCCTCGTTGTGAAGTGTCCTTGACAGCTCCTAAAGATTGGTAAGTCGCGACGGCGGATTCACTCGTTCTCGAATGTTTACCTTTCCTTTGTAAGAAAACAGACAAAGCGAACTTGAAACAGAATCATCTCTCAGGAATTCACCCATTCTAATAGTTTCGTGAGTATTCTATTCTGTAAAGTGAAGCGAACAAACTTTCTTTCTTTTAACTCCGTGATAGTAAAGTGCTTCCATTCGCCGCGCCGATTCGCTTGAGTCCATTTCTTTCTTCGTAAAGAACTTTGGCAAAGGGAAGATAATCAACTTTCATTTCTGCTAGATTTAAATCTCCTCTTTGATGGCTCTTAAGCACGTAACAACTCGAAGGAAATCATATCGATCGACTCAATCGTCAAGACGCGCAGTCAAAACAAAACTCTTGAGGACTTAGTAGCTCGTTTTCCCGCAACTAGACCCGGGCCGGCCGAGAGGTCCACCATATTTACATTCGGTGTATTAATGTCGGGTAAATGTGTTTATTTCACCTGAACCCTCAAGGCAAAATGCTACAGATTCCAGATTTGAAGATTATCCGTGTGTACGGAGATCGCAAAGAAGAGGGAGATTTCCCAACTCCAAACAGACTTAAGCCGCTGAAAACTTCAACTGATGATGAGGATCAGACAAGTACATCAGACCAAGAGATCAAAAAAGTTTCTCTACATCATGTCATTCGAGAAAACACTTGTCCATTTGCCCGGGAAATTGGAGAGTATGAGCGCAAATTTGTTGATGACAGGGAGGCTGGCGTGAGATCCAAGGACAATGAAGTGACGAAATACAACGAGGTACAATCTTAATGAATTCATTCGATTTTTTTTTTTTTTTTTTTTTTTTTTAGTTTAGGCTGTCAGAGAAAGTGTCCAGTGATAAGTAATGCGTGGTCGTGCAGGCGCCATCTCCTGCTACATTTTGGACTTGAATTACGTTTTAAACTTAATGCTTTTAACGATGTTTTCAGGAAAGAGTCAAATTCACCCCAATAAAGCATCTTTGCTCTGTATTTTCCCATAAGAAAGGGACGCACAGGGGGACTTTTTATTTGGGACCGCTGCAAAGAGCTATAGCATCTTCCATAAAGGAAATTAGCTTTCCTCCTTTTCAAAAAAGAACACATTTCTTTTCCCAACCTCAAACTCATCCTCCATGATCCTTGTTCGCACCGAAAGAAAATACCCAGAAAATTTCAATATACTCGTTTGCTAATACATGCCTTTGAATGATTCATTATTAAAATGATCAGCTGATAGGCAAGGCCAAGGAGTGGGTGCTTACATCGTCGGGAGTCCAGGTCATATTGGCCACATGCGCAGTTGCTGGCAGCCCAAGAATAGTTTCAAGTTGTAAAAATATTCAGCAATGCATCGTAGATGAATGCGGCATGTGCTTGGAGCTTGAGTCGCTCGTGCCAATCAGGTTTTCAAGAGCGCGTCAAGTAGTTCTGATTGGTGATCACAAGCAGCTACAGCCAGTAATTCTGGACGATATGGCAAAGAAACTTGGCTTAAACGTCTCTATGTTTGAGCGGCTTTCGACACGATCCATAATGCTAGAGTTGCAGTACAGAATGGTGAGGAAACTATGCGTTTTTGCCCTACTCACAGTGGAAACCAGTAGGATAGAATGACTTTTGATTTGGAATTGCTTTATGTTAGTGCCTTTTAGTGCCTTAGATTCAATTCTTAACAATTAAAATTGAGTTTATTCCTGCCCATTAATTAGAGTTAGTATAATTCAGGATGGGGGGGGGGGGGGGGGGGGGGAGAGACGAGGTCTGGGACCGAGAAACGATGTTCTCACAGCTTGCAAAGCGATCACCCTGCGTGATGGCCAGCGGATAATTGCAGCATTTTTCCCACAGTAAATATTTTTAGACTTTTTAGAAGCAACAAGCGAACCGGCAGAGGAAATCAGAAATGCTAAAAAATTGAAAAAAAATAATATCATGCATCTTTGTTTTTCTTGCATATCGTATTTGTCTTTCGGTACTGAAATTGCGCGGGAAACTAAAACGCAACCCGCGTTAGATCTTAACCAACAACAACGCGCTCGATCGATTTTAGATTTATAAGTTACATCGTTTTTGCCGGGCAAGGATAACTTGATGCTGATAAAAATTACTGGAGAAAGTGTCAAATTTATCGGAAGCAAGTATATTCAGAAAGCTTTATAAATATGAGCTTACAGCTCTACATATCATAACTGAATAAAAATCAGATAAACATTCACACTTCATAACATTTCACTTCGTTTATTACGATCAGTCAACACCTTGAATCCAAAGTTAAAATTCAAAACGATCCCAATAAACAAGTCACAACTACTACTGAACGCTCTTTACCTTGAAGCGACTTTAACTTTCCTAGGTTTGCTGCAAAACACCGCTCGATAGCTCAACTCTTCGGCGGTTACGTTCTTATCAGTACGGAGCTATATGTTGCATATTCCAAACTCTGCAGAGGGAAATTGTTTAACAGAAAAAGATAACCACACACTATTTCTGAAAAGCGACATCAAATCAATAAATTTGAGAATTACCAAAATATAATGGTGAGAAACAGTCCCGCCTTTTACCGCCATGTTTTTGTTTCTTCTCAAGACCGTTGATCCATGGATTTTGACGTAATGCGGATGATCAGTACCAAATCCGCTGGCAAGACCCTTGCTGATCGCTTTGCAAGTTGAGAGAACATCGTTTGGATTTCATTTAAGAGAATGTATGGGAAGTAGCTTCCCCCCACCCCACCCCTGGTATAATTACATTGATGATTACCGAAAATAAAGAGCTGTGATTGGCTAGGAGATTCGCTCTATCCCGCTATAATCACCGCGCGATGATTAGAACATTGAAGGCTACAAGCTTTCAAAATGGCAGTCAGATTTTTTGATGCTTCGGAGTCGGAAATTGATCGATACTTTTATAGGCGACGTGAATATCGGCGAATAGTCACATCGACTTCGTCTCGGTGACTATTCGCCGATATTGACGTCGCCTTCGGCGACTAATTGTTAATTAGTTAGAGAATAATGATAAAAAAAGAAACCAGGTGATAGAGCCAAAAGTGGAAGAACTGGTTTTGGGTTGACTGTCACTAGTTAGGGACTACTAGGTCGGGTTGTTCAAAGTCGGGTTAAAATAACCCCGGGCTTAGTGCAAAATTTGAATAAAGATATAAAAGCTTGAAAATCAAATTCAGTTTAATTTTTTTAAGTACAATTTGATGATTGGATGCTCTAACAAGAGAAGAGAAAATTATCCGCGAAAATGTTTTTGGACAAAAGAAAAAGAAACCCGGATCAAATTGAATCCCGGGTTAGCGCCAATCGGCCTTCGAGTAACTGGGCCCTGGCGCCTATAGTTAACCAGCTCTAATAACTAACTTCCGTTTTTCCTTTCCAATTTTTAGCATGAAAATATCTGCAGATTTCCCTCAGAATATTTTTATAATGGGCAGCTAAAAACCGATCAAACTGTGCCAAATAAAGATCCTCTTGTACAGTCCTTTTGGCCTGCTCAAAGGTTGCAATCAGCAAAAGACCTTCCTTTAGCATTTTGTCACGTCGAGGGAGAAGAGGAGGCAAGTGCTATCAAGACATCTCACAGTAATGAACAGTCGAAAGCAAACACGAAAGAAGTCGAAAAAGTGGTAGGTGTGATGTGCGAGAGTCTTCAAACTTTCATTCTAAAATCCTCCGCCAAGATGAATTACAGCCTTGTTTTAAAATTTGTTGGCATCGATGTTAATGCTATTTAGTTTTCCTTGAAAAGATTTGACAAAGTCCTTATTTTGGATTAAAACTAAAACATCTCGAAGTACTTATTAATTCGTCATTACCCTAAACTATTATTGAGGTTAAAATGCGTGACTTAATCGCAATTTATTCAACACTGAAATATAGAGCATGTGAACGAATGGATAGACAATTTGGCGTAAAATACTGCAAGAAAATGTTCAAAATTACTTTTTACGGCTAAAGCGATGAGCGCTTTTTTTTTATTGGGTGATAATTAAAGAAAGGCTAGTATATGAAAAATTAAAAGTTGCATGGGAAGTTTGAATGGAACCCTTCGATTGGAATAGGCTGCTCACTGAATCGGTCGGAACCCCAGAGCCTTTCTCCTCATTTTACAAAAAAAGGTGTGGTTTTTTATTTACTTTGATTTTTATATTTTAGACTAACGTGGTCAGATGCTTAGTGAAAAAGGGGGTGCATCCAGAAAGTATTGTGATCTTAACCCCTTATAGAGAACAGAGACAAAGAATCAGTGACGCCTTGAAAAAAGAAAAGTACAAAGAAATTTTAGTTACAACAATCACCAAAAGCCAAGGTAATTTGCAACAAGTCGTTTGTCTTTCTTTTGCGAATGTACCGTTTTAGGACTACCTTGACTACTAAAACACAATATGTTTGCACTCAGCCGTACCAAAGGTAGTAAACCGTTTCAACTTATAAATAAACCAAACATCATATTGCACAGATCATCGTCAGGATTTAAAGTCAGGCGAAGGTTAGGCCTCTACAACTTCGTTAATACCTAACTTTATGACGTTTTAGTGATGAAAAAAACTCACAGACAATTATCTTGTATCTAGTTGTTTTGAATATTCATTTTTTCCCATTACAATGAAACCTGTATTAAGCGGACACCCTCGGGGAATGCTGTAGTCTCCGCTTAATACAGGGTGTCCGCCTAATACAGGTTTCGATAGATAATGGAATATAAGGAGTCAAATGCCATTCAAATGAACAGTGGAAACGTTTAGAATTCTCCCAGAGACTATGACGATATACGTTTGCATTAATTTCTTTATTTAAGTGGACCAATATTGATCATAGTACCATAAACATAGATAGAAGCTCAAAATTGAAGAAATCAGATGAGTGAAACAAGCTTTATACAAGCAAAACGAAATAGAAAAAATTACTGTACTGTACTGTATTCAACAATGTGTGACGCAAATTAAATGCCGTTCGTCAAGTCACGTTTTTTAATGTAAAAATCGAAAAACTTGGGGGTGGCAGTCTTTCGCATTTCCGGTGTCTGGCATGTTGGGTGGTGGAATTTAACTACAAGTGTCCGTTTAATACAGGTTGACAACAATAGAAATAACCATCTCAGGCACTTTTTAGGTGTCCGTGTCCGCTCAATAAAGGTTTCATTTAAAGTAAATAAGGGAAATAAATTTGGGGACTTCGGTTACTGTCCGCTTAATAGAGGGTGGCCGCTTAATACGGTGTCCGCTTAATACAGGTTTCACTGTAATTTAATTAAATCTTAATTTTTAGGAAGTGAATGGGATTACGTCATCATATCTTTGGTTCGCTCCATGAAGGAGGAAGACATCGAAAGAGAGCCCTCTCTCAGCTGGCTCCGTGAGCGCTTGGGATTCTTAACAGATGACCATCAGATGAACGTAGGAATAACACGAGCACGCAGAGGGCTTTGTATCATTGGTAAGGCAGTATAGTTTATATCATGGTAAACAAATAACAATCATTTGACATGAGTATACTGTTACGAGTATACACAATGTAAATCTGATAGAAGTCATC